>JAMFRD010000048.1:105632-237138 GCA_025502685.1 Pascua sp. PH4015B | reverse complement strand
GCACATCAGCAGCGCAGTTTCTCGTTATCGCATCGGGATAGTTGTACGGCAGGCCCGGGAGGGGCACGGTGGTGATGATCTGGTAGTGGCAGATGCGGAAGCAGGCTGGTGGGGGTGTTAGTGGCGGTTGGGGGGGGGCGGGGGGGAAGGGGGTTGAGGTTAGGGGGGCGGGGGTTGAGGTTGTGGGGAGGGGGGCGAAGGTTGGGGAACGGAGGTGTGCGTGGCGAGCCTGTAGCAAACAGGGACGCGGCAGAGAGACACAGCATAGTCCAGAGTGAGAGAGGCCGCTGGAGCACGAAATGGGAGTGAAAGAGGCCGCAGGGAGATGACAGAGCTGGAGAGCGACAAGCACGACTGGCGGCGGTGGGCCGTAGGAGCGAGAGACTCTCTCCTCCAGAGATGGAGTGGAGAGCTGGAGTTACACGCAACAACAGCCGAGAAGCAAGGGGGATCAAGCTCGCCAAATGGGTCCGACGTACAGCGGGTCCTCGTGCCTGCCTGCCCCATCCTTTGCCCTTACACCAGCCTCCCCCGAGCCAGCGAGGCTGGTCCAACAAGACCAGCAACAGTGCCCACGGTACGTACTCGACATCTGATCGTGGGGATCGAGGCCGAATTGCTTGGACACTGGCTCGGCCGTTACCCGCCAGAAGAACGCGGCGGCGAGGAGCACGGATAGGAGACGCATGGCGAGGTCGAGCTAAAGACGGGCCGGGAGTACGTGGTTTGAGGTACGCGGCGTGGCCGTAACGGGCCCTGTTGATGCTCAGTCGGTAAAGAACTAGACTGTTGTTGAGATATTGAGCTGCGTGTTCGTAGTAGCTGTGGTCGTGGCCAGGATTGTGCTCGAGGAACAAGAACGATTTGAATGCTTCCCAAGTGTCGCGACCACGGTGGAGTGACTGTTACTGCGAGTCAGGTGGGGTCAGCAAGAACCCGCTACCCCAGTGGATTACGCATGGACCTCCCCGCATACACGGGGCCGAGCGGGGGCGGTCTCGGAGAACAATAAGAGCATGCCAAAGGATCCCAGAAGACGGTGAGAACGAGGCGTTGGTTGTTCTTGGATGCTCGTGCTCTTAACGCTGGAAGAGGGGACAAAAGAGCCACTCGAGTGTCGACCTCCACCGGCTCCTTTACGTCAGGCACGCGCCAGTGGCGCCGCCACGTGTGTGTCATGCACAGTGAGCTAATACAGTAGCTGGCTAGCTGGAGGCAATCTGGGACCTGGGACCTGGTGTCTCCGACGTCGACGGAATCTGATTGCTTCAGTAGATCTGCGGGATCAATTTAGCCGCCACGTCCGCCGTGTTCTGTTCCTGGAGTCGGTTATGGACCTCGCCTTGGGGACTCGCACAGTTTACCGGCGACGACAGCCTGGTTGTACCCCCTCGTCATTCTTTTGATTGAAATGCGGCCGTGCGGTGGCGCCTGTGGGTCGAACCAAGGCGTGACTGACTGTCTGGGCCAGAACACTAGTACTAGGACGAGTGTCCGTGTCCGTGTCCCTAAGCACACTTGGGCACACTTGACAGCTGGCGGCCACTTTGCCGCAGCAGCGATTTGTTGTTGTCGCTCGTTTGTTGTGCTCTTCTCGAACGATTACATTTAAAGTTACACTCGATTCCAGTACTGGTCCGTCTCGGCGTACTCGGCAGCCAGCCTGGCCACGAGGCTTGAGCCCACGTTGTCGCGTTGCAGTGCTCTACTGGGTGCACGCGTGACTGCCGCCATGTGGTATGGGATGCGGACGGGCATTCCGACGCGGGCAAGGGGCGGGCAACCACGGGCATTTAGAATGTTGCCCCTACCGTGCTACTGGGCTAATGGCTGCGACACGGCCATTTTCAAGCTTGCACGCGGGCAGTTAGAAATAGTTCATGTGAATGTGACTGATGCAAGATGGACATGCAAGGGGTAGTGAGTATCAATGTCAGTGCAGTCTGCGGCCCAGACCAGCGAGCTCGTGCTTGAGACAAGGACGAGTATCAGTCCCAAGTTACGGAGGAGGCTGACCAGGGGCACGCTCGCATGCTCGCATGGCGGTCAGGCCGGTCATGAATTAAGGTTTGCAAACATCGACGCTAGGTGGTGTGTCCGGCGTCATTCTCCGCCAATGGCACTCGCATTTGCCACTGCCCTTGCCACTGCCCTTGCCACTGCCCTTGCCACTCCCTTGCCGCTGCGCTGCGTCCTAGGCTAGGTTCTGGGACCGAGTATGACGAGGTACCGAGGAGCATTTACTCGGCGATACCGTACTGACGTCTTGCACATGTCGTATTCAGTCACGCGTCCTGCTACACGGGTTGGTCCTACACGAGGAGCGGACAGTTATGCTCCACCTACATCTATACGCGGATGGCCGCGTGCCGCTCTTTGGTCCTTGCTGTTCATCCTCTCCGATGGGCATCAGGCAGACGCGCGCCCCGAGGTCCTTTCAGCACCGCAACAGCACACAGACACACACTCGGCGCTAGGGCACGCCCCTCTTCCCCACACCGCTATCGTCGTCGTCGCTTGATTGTCCTTCCAGTGCGCGCCCTGCTTCTCGCCGCCCGCTTGGCACGAACGTTTGTGGTATAAAGAGGGAGCGTTCATTCGCTGCCCCGTTCTTAACTCGCAACAACAGCACCTCACACCCGCTCACCACCATGGGCGCGCTGATAGGCCCCACCATGGCCGCCGCGGCAGTCTCGGCACTCGTCTACTATGCGCCGCGGGCCGTGTCGATCCCTGTCCTCCTCCTGTTTGCGGGCTACGTCTACAACTGGCCACTGCGCGAATGGTGTCTCGCCTTCCACAATCTCCCCGGGCCGTCTTCCGACGGAACCGTGCTCGACTTTCTCTTTGGCAAGATGATTGCCATGTTTGACGGTGTGCCCGGCGGATGGCATCTGGACATGGTACGCAAGTATGGCCTGACGTTCCGCACACGCTTTGTCGTCGGCCAGCACATTATCCACACCATCGACCCCGTCGCCGTGTCCTATCTTTACCGCAATGTGGACAAGTTTGAGCGCCCGCCCCACTCGCGCAATTTCCTCCTCGCAATGGTCGGCGACGGCCTCCTCACCGCCGAGGGCGCAGAGCACACGCGCCAACGCCGTATCCTCCAGCACGCGTTCAGCACAAAGGCACTCCATGGCATGGTTCCCGTCTTCTTTGACAAGGCCGAAGAGCTCGCAGACAAGATGGACCGCCTCGTCAATGAGCACCAGGCGAGTCAAGCTGACAAGAGCGGAGACGCCGCAGCCCCCAACGGCCACACGACCAACGGCAGCGCTGCCCTCGCGACTCGAACGTCACGACCTCACGGCGTAGTCAACCTCCTCCAGGTTCTCCAAGAGTTTACATTGGACGTCATCGGCCAGGTCGGGTTTGGCTACGACTTCAACTCGCTCAAAATGGGCCAAGACGCAAACGCCCTTGCAAAGTCGTTCACCGACATGGTCGACGGCTTGCAGGTCGACCCGTTCTTCATGCTCCAGCTGTTCATTCCCGGACTTGACAAGGTGGTGAGTCGCGCTCAAGCCCCTGATCTTACTGTCCACCTCGGCTGACACGGCAAGCCGATCAAGACGAAGGGCTACCGCAAGTGCAAAGAGTGCGAGGACATTGCGCGTCCGCTGGGCATGGTGAGTGCACCCCCTGGGACGCCCCCTGGAATGGTCCCGAGGCCGTGACTAATGTCCAGAGCATCATTGAGCGCAAGAAGGCCGAGGTGGAGGCGATCAGCACCAACGGCAAGCTCGAGGGTGTGGACGTCGGCACCGACCTGCTGTCGCACTTGAGTACGTACTTCTGGCAGTCACTCACAAAGGCTCACCCGGCACAGTCCGAGCAAACATGGCCGACGACGTCCGCACCAGCCAGCGTCTCTCGGACGAAGAGGTCTTGGCGCAGGTCACCACCTTTGTGAGTCAACCAGGACGACAAGCACCCGCGCCCGTACTCACTGGGACAGATGTTTGCCGGCAACGAAACGGCCGCAACGGCTCTCTCGTGGACGCTGTATCAGCTCTGCCTCCAGCCCGATATCCAGAAGCGACTCCGTGAAGAGCTCCTCGCCGTGCCCACGGACCGGCCAGAACCGTGCGTAACGCCATCTCCGCTGTTTGTCACCGCTGACCGTGGCAGAGAGGACCTGCTCGCCCTGCCATACCTGGACGCCGTTGTGCGCGAGTCGCTGCGCTTCCACAGTCCTGTCGCTGGCACCTGGCGGACGCCCGTGGACGATATCGTGATCCCGCTCGGTGTCCCCGTCAAGGGCCGCAACGGAAAGACCATGGACTCTCTGCCGCTCAAGAAGGGCGACGATATCTGGGTCTGTGAGTCACACCTTTTCCTTGTGCGCGGCCGATTGTGCGGGGGTGCGACGATCCGGGGCGCTGGGATGTCCGCACATCAGGGCACAGTCCCAACAACGGTTGGCTAACACCACAGCGGCGATTGCCCTCAACCTCCTCCCCGAGATGTGGGGCCCAGATGCGGGCAAGTTCAACCCCGACCGCTGGATCGGGCTTGCGGGCGGCAACGACATGGACGACGGCTCCGAGCACGCCAACGGCAAGGTTGCCGGCGACGGCGCCGGCGTCGCCAAGTGGAAGGTGACGGGGACGTGGTCCAACGTGCTCTCGTTCCTGGGCGGACCGCGGATCTGTATCGGAATGCGTCTGGCCCTCCTGGAAATCAAGGTCGCGCTTTTTGTCCTCCTCCGCCGATTCGAGTTTGGGTTGGATCCCAATGTCAAGATTAAGCCTGTCACTTCGTGAGTACGCGGGCGAGGGGAAACGCAACCCGGCCTAGGTCTTTAGCGTCGACTAACACGCAGCGTGGTCATCCGGCCGAGCATCGAGGGAGAAGGCATGAAGCTCCCTCTCATTGTGACCCCTCTGGAACCCGTGATTTGAAGCGTATTGTGGTCGGAATGGATCCTGGGCGTGCCACGACGACGGTCGTGGCACTGATAGATACCCCCGTGTAGGGCAGGTTCACAGCCCACGGCGAGCTGCACGCAGGAGATACAAACCATCGTAATGAGCTAGTATTCACGACATGACATGACATGACACGAATGGGCGTACAGTAGAACATATAGAACAAGGGTGGCGACGGTGGCGGGGCAGCCGGGCTTAGAGAACGGCGACACCAGCCATCACACCGGCGACGACAGCGGCGGCCGAGAGCGGCGCCATAGCGCCAGCGCCGCTGCCACTAGGCGCCGCCGAGCCCGAGGGCACGGGTGCAGACGCCGACACGTCCGCCTGCGGGTTAGTCTACCGCATCCACACTGGGGCAGAACTCACAGACGCGCCGGCCGAGGTCGACACCGTCGCGTTGGCGGCGTCGGTCGTGTTGTGGTCGTGCCCGGCGTGGCGCGCGTTGATGTTGGCTGCGAGTCAGTGATGCGCGTGGCGGTGCTGGGGCTCACCAGCGGCGACAGAGGCGAGGGCGAAGAGGGCGATCGACGAGACGAGCATTGCGGGATGGGTGATGAGGAGATGTAGGGAGCGATGTGGAAGAGACGTAAAGGGTGAAAGGAAGACGTGCAAGTGAAGACGTAGGGAGAGTCAGAAGAACAAAAGAGATAAAGCCGTCGACTGTCAGTACTTATGCACCCGAGCCCCGGACCCCCAGCACGCCATGCATTCCATGCCGATCTCGGATACGCTGCACCGTATCGTATGCATGCTACAAGCTGTGCTGGGCGCTGGTCCGCGATAGTCACAATAATCGACGCGACGCGGAACCGGTGAATCGGGGCGCGAGTGGGCGTGATGCCAAGCCAAACGCCACCACCCTGCCGGGTCCAGCCACGATCCATTCTTCTTGGCGGATCCACAACCCACTGATGCTATTGCCGCAATCGCTTGCGGCATTCTTCGTATTGGACCAGGGATATGAGCCATTTAGGGCATTCAGTTGCCGCATTTTCGTTCAGATGGCATTGATCGCTGACTGGGTGTGTACTGAGGCCACTGACCACTGCGGCCACTGCGGCCACTGAGGCCATTGCGGACACTGAGGCCATTGAAGCCACTGAGGCCGTTGACATCCACCACGTCTCGACCAGGCAGTTCGGCCGCACCAGACTCTCCCTAGGTGACCAGACCAGCTGATCGAGCTGAAACCAGCGTCGAGTGTCGCGATCTCGATAGCACATTCGTGCCATGCCTGTGCAAGCTGGCGTGGATCTGCCTGCTTTCCACGTCTTTTTGTCCTGGAAACAACAGGGGGAGAGCCTGTTGGGGCCATATGCCGCTTGGCACGTGTCCACGCTCTTAACCGAATTAGAGTCATGTGGGCTCCAGCATCCAGCGCCAGAAACGGCTTCGTGACATCCGTGTACAAGGTGGCGTCAAGCTGCCTGCTTTACACACACTTTTTGTCCTGGAAACAGCAGGGGGACGAGCCTGTTGGGGCGATGGAACACTGCTGCCACTGGGCACGTGTCCACGCACCAAACCGAATGCCATTGGAATCACATGTTACCGCAAACTCCTGCATCCAGCGCCGGCATCCTTTGGTACGTTGGTCGGTCTTCGGAGATGGTGCAGAGCACGTCCCCACTTCCCGCTTTGGGCCCCATGGGGTTGTACTTATGCTCTCGGGTGCAAAACATGAGGTGCTCGTGCTTGCAGGATCCTTGCCGGCTCCTTGCAGGACGAAACAATTCAGAGTTACTCGCAATCGCATCAACAACGACGCCCGGTCCACGTACGTCGACGCAAGTCGCATGGTGCGTGTCGGGTTTTGGCTTGGCGTGCCGAGAGCTCGTGCAGAGATTAAGCTTGTCGGAACTTTTAAGATTGTAGCAACGTGGTTGACCCTGTTTATTATTGCCTCTTGTTTTTGTCGTCTCCCCCTCTGCTCGTAGGCGCTTACCAGTCAGTCACGCCGAGGCGTCACGTCTTGCTGTAAACGTTTGAGGACGAGCCTAATGTGTTTCCGTCGCCGAGCGACAGCAGGGCAACTAAGGGAGGAGCTCCCCGTCCGATTCAGGGAGCTACCATTGTATTGCCAAACCAAGTCGCGTAGCTGGCACCGGCTGGCGGTCTCTGATGATTGCGTCCCGGCCCTTGTCTGCTGTAATCGGCACCGGGCCGCCCCATGACCACCCCTATCGCAGCCCGCTCACCGCCCCCTCTCCCCATCATGCTCATCGGCGTGCTCCTGCAAACACTGACTCCCACAAGCTGGCCCGCCTTGGACGATCCTTTTGCAGCCAAGCAAAAGCAAGTGTTCCTGACACGCCCAAACGCCGCCCGAGAGGCGGCCCCCCTCGCCCCTCCCATAAGGTACGACGTCACGTCGCGACGGCGGCTCGACAAGACTCTAGTTGTGCTTCACTACAGCTAGAGGAAAATGCTGCTGGGGTGCAAGCAAGTGCAGCTGAGCTAGATGGAGGCGACCAAGTCTGCACTTGTGAACTTACTGTTGACCTTTTACTCACTTGCCGTTTCTTTCGTTTCTTTCTTCGATCTTTTGTTGTTCCGAAATGGCGACCCACAACTATGTGGAGGGCGACATGGGCAGCGGGCCGTGCCCGCGCCGACTGCCAAAGATGCCGTCGCAGTACTCGTTTGAGACGTCGGGTGGCGCGTCAACCGAGTTGCCAGATATAATGACCCGCGCCGACTCGCACACCAACACGTGCCACGACCCACCGTCGCTGACGGGACACGAGTCGCTCCTGTTATCGTACCCGGCACTGCAACATGGGTCAAAGGACCGGCTCAACTCGCCACAGGCCGTGTCGTTTGGGCCAGTCGACTCGCGTTCGGGACCGGGCATGTCCCAATTCAAGGTCATGGACAACCCAGACGACGATGGCGATCGCGACAATGAGCGCCTCCGACAGCTCGGATACGACGCCGTGCTCGGGCGACCACTGGGGTTCTGGTCTAGCATGGGCTTGAACCTCTGCAACATGGACTCGACCATGGATATCGTTACCCTCGTAGCCATCTACTCGTACTCGGGCCCAATACTCTTCGTGAGTTCCGAACGGCCTCTGGCGGGACCGTTCCTTAACCTTTTACCGCACCGCTGACATTTCGCAAGATTGCGGCATATCCATTTCTTGGCCTCCTGCATTTGGCTCTCCTCATGCCCTTCTGCGAGCTTGCCTCGGCGTTCCCCGTTGCGGGAGCCATGGCGACGTGGGCTTGGCGGTGTGCCCTCGGAGGTGTGCGGGGTGAGCGCGGGTGGGGGTGGCTCATGAGCGGCTTTGTCCTCGCAGCCCACTTGGGAAGGGTACGTTTGAACTGTCGATCTGACTGAGGTGTTCTACGCTCACCACCACTACAGCTCCTGGGCGGCCTGTACGAAACAGTCAGAGCGTGGGCTGCGTGCTACTCGCTCGCGGCCAACTTTCAAGTCAGCCAAGACCCAAATATCACACTCGCCAAGAAATACTGGTGGATGCCAATCTTCCACGTCGTCCTCGTCACGTTTGTGGCCATCTTGTCCCTTTCGCGAATAGCCCGCAGTGCCCAGTTCTGGATCATTTGCGGGTTCTACAGCATCGTCGCCTCGCTCCTCCTAATTGGCATCCTCGCCGCTACAGTGTACACGGTCCGGTAAGTTGGAAGGTTAAATGGTGGACGAGACGTGTGGCGCAGGGTGGTTGTGGCGCGTCCCTCAACGACATTTCCACTTGCTTATACACCAGGCATCTCCCGGGGACATTTCTTGGCATGACCAAGCCGCCTACACTGCCCAACCTGGGATGGATGATCTGGCTCAACTTTCCTCTACAATTAACACCACTGGATGCCTCGGCACAGTGAGTTTACTTTCTCATCAGTCAAACACTCTATTCGCCTTCAGACTTAGGGCCGTGGAGTTTCGAGCGGGTGTCAAGTGGACCGCTGTGCCATGCGCGGCTGGCCCATGTCTGCCGTGACGTCCATCACGCGCGATGCTTGTCCCCACCACTGACATCTTCAGTCTCGCCGAGGAAACCCAAAATCCGGCAGTGAACGTCCCCCGCGCCATTTTTGTATCCTACGTCCTTCGCTTCATCTTCACCTACGCTTCCGTTATATTATTCTCCTTTATCCCCTCGCCCCAGACGGTGCCGCTATTACGTTCCACCCTCATGCCCTTTGTGAGTTTCCCACCTAGCTTCATGCTTCTTTAGCTCACACGACCAGATCCCCGTTGCACAGCTGCTCGGCATTCCCAGTGGGGTGATCATGCTGCTGGTCATCCTGGTCCACATGGTCGCTGTTGTCCAGCTCCTTGCACAGCTGCAGGTGACTTCGCGCTTCCTCTTCGCCTTGGCTCGTGACCACGGCATTCCCTTTTCCCGACTCTTCCTCATTACGGATAAACACAAGGAGCCCTGGGTCGCGTCGGTCGTCCTCATTTTGATCATGTACGCCAGTATCTTTGCGTGGTTTATCAAAGCCAACCTCTACACCTCGTTACTTGTAACGTTCACCCAGGGGATTACTCCATTCGCATATGTGAGTTTGCCACAGGCGCTCGGCAACGACGAGGAAATGGGGCTCGTGTAACCCATTTTATCACAACGCTGACAACCTAGCTCGTCCCCATTGCGCTCTACGTTGTATCGAAATTGAACTTGAAGCACGAACGCACCCAGTTTACGCTCGGAAAATGGAGCAAGCCCATTGCGGTTATCGCGGTTATTTGGCTGTTTGCTTCTATGGTGCAGCAGAGCTTCCCAACCGCATATCCAGTGACCAAAGGTGCGCAAACGTCGACTCATCGCCACTGGTAGCAGAAGAAGCATAACGCCACACGAGATCTCATTGCTGACAGTACAGACACGATGAGTTTACTGCCCCCTGCATTCGTGGGCATGCTCTTGATCATGTTCATGACCTGGATCGTTTACGGTAAGCAGCATCTGTGGCCCCATTATCCCTTTCAGACACGCCCGAGATAAGATTGTCCTAACACGCAGGACGTCGACACTACGTTGGCCCGATCCGCGTCTTCACAAAGTGGACTGCGGGCACTGAGATCGATCCTGGCGACTTTACGACGTCTGCGGGACGTGCCAAGGCGATCCAGATGTACAAGCGGGAGGGCAAGAGCGAGCCGCGGACGGGGAGCCGGGGGTGGCGCAGCCTGTTCTCTGGGTCAAAGTCGCCGCCAACAGGCAACATGGCGGGGTCAAGGTCGACGGACGTGCCCGAGGCGATCCCCGAGTCTGGCCTGTTGCCCGAGACGGTGGACATGTCTGTGCTGCCCGAGAGCGGCTTGCTTCCTGCATCCCAGGTGGGGGCCAACCACGCCGCTACTGAGACGATCCCCCCGGTCCCCAGCATCCCCTACCCTGTACCGCAACCACACCCACAGCCGTACCCGGTACCGCACCCGTACGCGCAGCCCTATCCGACACCGCAGCCGTACACGTCCCAACCGCACATCTACGAGGACCCGTACCTGTCCACGCCCGGGGAATCCATGGACTTTACCCTCCGCCCGCCGCAGACGCCCCCGCCCGTCCGGCGCGCGAGCAGCCGCATCTCCCGCTCGCCCGTACGCGGCTACGACCCGCTCGCGTCCCAGTCCAAAAAGCAGCATGGGGGCAGCATCTACACGTCCCAAACAAGCACGCAGAGCACCGAGGCCGCCCAGGCGGAATCGAGCCTCATGCCTCCCCCAGTCGACGACGCCGCGTCCCTCCGGGGCGTCCTCGTGCCCCTCCGCTTTAGCGCGCTCGACGGCCTCGGCCACCAGACAATCTTCAACCAGTCGTTCCCGTCCAGCGACCCCGAGACGAGCTTTGGAACTGGCTCCAACGCACAGACTGGCGCCGAAACAGAGTTCTTCATCTTTGACGACGATACGCCCTCAGAGTATCCGTGGGCGGCTCAGGCGCACTCGCACTCGGGCCACGAGGGGGCCGCAGACCGAGGCAGTAGACAGACGGCAGACCGCCACAGCAGACAGACGGCGAGGGGCGGTAAGGGGTGGATATAGAGAGCACAGGACGATTGCGTTGCGTTCTAATGCTGTATGTAGCAAGGTGTTTCATGTATAACATCACGAGACGCAAAAGGTGGTGTTGCTGCCGAACGATACATACATAACTGGCAAAGGGACGTTTGCGCCGTGCCCATAAATGGTTGGTTTCTGTTGTGAGGAATAGTCGGCCCGGACGGACAGAGTGTCACGCCAGTATACCGATCGGTCGTGCCAAGTGATGAGTCACCAGGAAAAAGAAAAAGGAAAAAGATACGTGACCTCTGGCGGGATCGAACCGCCGACCTCATGCGCTAGACATTGGAAATCCGATGTTAAGCATGCGCTCTAACCAGCTGAGCTAAGTGGCCTTGTTGTGTATCTAGGACTTCTCGCCACTATGAGCCGACATGGTGGACCTCAACACACAACACACCAGAGTGCCACCATCTCCCTATCTCCACCCATACGCATTTAGAACAACAAACACGCACGTCTCCACACCCACGCCCCTCCTGTCTTCCACTGCTTGAACAAATGTCACCGGCGGAGCCTACATGAAAAGCATGCACTAACGTGAGGGCCAGCGGCCTCGACCTGCCTCTTGGAGTGCTGTTTACGTAACCGATTGCATAGTATAGTGGTTAGTACGCTTCGTTGTGGTGATACAAATCCGAAGAGACCGCTGTTCGATTCAGCGTGCAGTCACGTTTCCCTTTTTCTACCTCAACCCAGACATCCCAGTTAGTATCGATCACGAGCCAGTTATTCCCGTGCAGCTGTCACTCTCGCACTGTGAAGAAATCCTTGGTACGGAATTGTATATGGGCTATTTGATAATTATCTTTCGTCGATCCAGGTTCGGGTGAGGATTCGTGTGGTGCGCTGTCTTGCTTGCGATCCACGTTTGTCGTATGTGGCGTAACATGATGCCTGTGGACCTTATCCACGACGTCCCTCCGTCCAGTTGGGGTTGTAGAGCGGAGGCAGCGCTTCGCCAGGAGCAGGGACTGGGCTCTCCTATTCGTGGTTCCCTTGTCTGCCTCTTTGGCCTCCCCTGTGTTGTTGGTCCCCGCGGTGACGTTCCTGCACGGGTTAGGGACCGTTATGGGTAAAGGAAATAGGAAACAAGGTCTAGGCAAGCGGACGTACGAGAACTATGAATGGAACTTGACGCCGTGCAGCCCCGCACCTGGTGACTGGTTATTCCTTCTGTAGGATAGCACTGTCGCTGTGATGTTGTATTGGGCAGTCGGGTCGAGCATCGCCATGACTGGCCACCCGTGGTGAATGATGAGGTGGTGTTGGTTACAAACGACCAAGTGTCCTTGGTCTCCTAAGGAGGTCATCTCCTGACAAGATAGGCTCTCCGCCGCACCATATCCAGAAAACGTCGCCATTGAACGGCCGAGTGTTACGTGCCATGGCGCGGGCAGGTGCGAGGCTGGAGTAAAACCCTCCTACAACCTCCCCCCTTCACAGTTTGGAGACGCAGGGCGGGTTGGCCCAAGTTGCCATGCCCAGGTTTTAAGCATGTAGGTACCGGTTACGTGTTCGAGGTGTACTGTAACCAGGGTTGCAGAGCTGAGGGGTTGTTACTGGGACTGTCAAATAAGTGGCTGGAGTCGGGCCTGTGTATGGTTGATGAAACCCTTGTGCGCATCGATAGTCACGCGGTCAGCTCTTCGTTAGACCGAGACCCGTGCCCCGCTGCAGTCTTTGGCAACCCGCGTCCAGCTTCAAGTATCGATGCCTAGGTCCGTGGCCTAGACTGGAGAGTCAGAGTATGCTATGGTCACGGTAAAAGTGGAGTCAAGCTGTGGTACACTCTGGACGGATGCACGTTGTAAGATGTTGAGTAGACAACCAAGGGATCAATTGACTGAAGCGGCCCGAGCTCGAACTGCTTTCATGACTATGCCAGGACGTGTGTCAGGAAGGGGTGTGTAATGGTGCGTAGGCGATTGGAGAGAGATTAGCCAGTCCAAGACGCCGATGGAACACAAAAGTGAAAGCGCAAAGTGTGGACTACACAACGCGACATTTGTGTACGTTTGACAGCATGCAGGTCCACTTGTCCGCAGGCAGAGACCCCGAGTCGGAGATGTGCATGACGTTTCGCCCACCTGCATGTCGCCATTCCAGCCACCCTTCGCGCGAAGTGCCCTTCCAACGCGTCGAAGTCACTGGTGCTTTGATTTGGACCCTGGTGTGATTGGCTGGAGCTACACCCACGTCATAACATATGGAAATGACCGAACATGCCGGACTACCACCACCGTCCTCCCACCCACTTCACCAACGAGGGCATTTCCATCGTGCTTGTTCCATGCTCACCGCTCGCTTCAGCCGTGCTCTTTCTGTCCCCCGTCTCGCACTCTTTCCTCGCTCCACTGTCTCGCTCTCGATCCGCGCAATGTCCGACCTCAAGACACTCCCGGTGCTCGACGCGTCCGAGCTCGGCGAAGGCCAGCTGAAGGCCGTCGAGTTTGCGGGCGGCCGTGTGCTCCTGTCCAAGCTCAAGGGCACTGTGCACGCGACAGCCGCAAACTGCACGCACTACGGTGCACCACTCGAAAAGGGCGTGCTGTCGGCAGACGGCCGTATCGTGTGTCCGTGGCACGGGGCCTGCTTCAACGCTACCACCGGCGACATTGAAGACGCACCAGGTCTCGACTCGCTGTGGTGCTACAAGGCCGAGGTCAAAGATGGCAAGATTTTCGTCACCGCAAACGAAAAGGAGGTCAATGCAAAGGTCGGCCGTGTGATCCCCCGTGCACGCAGGCCGGCGGCACAGCCGCGCAAGGACAAGGTCGTGATTGTCGGTGGCGGATCAGGCGGTCTCGCCACAATCGAGAGCTTGCGCGAGGTGAGTGGGGTTGTGGGCTGGGATGGTCAACCTTTCTTGCTGCTAACGGCTCAGCACAACTTTGACGGACCGATCACACTCATCTCCCAAGAGCCATATTCCCCGATTGACCGGACAAAGCTGTCCAAGGCGCTCATCGACGACGCGGCCAAGATTGAGTGGCGAACGCCCGAGGTCATGAAGAATGAGTTTGGCGTCGACCTCCAGCTTGCCACGACGGTCTCCGAGGTCGACGTCAAGGGCAAGACAGTCACTACTACTGCAGGCAAGGTCGCGTACGACCACCTCGTGCTCTCACCCGGTGCGACGCCCAAGAGGATTCCTATCCCCGGCCACGATCTCGAGGGAGTGATTACGATTCGCCGTCCCGACGACATCAAGCAGATTCTCGAGGCGCTCTCGAAGGAAGCGGACATTATCATCATTGGCACGTCGTTTATCGGCCTCGAGGCAGCCGGCGCGCTGGCTAAGAAGGAGCTCAAGAGCCTCACTGTCGTCGGCGTCGATGAGGTGCCGTTCGAGGCCATGCTCGGCAAGGACATTGGTCTCGCCCTCGTCAAGGTGAGCACTGAGCAACATACTGGAACCATTTGCGCTAACAGCAGCACTTTGAGGGGCAGGGCGTCAAGTTCCGCCGTGGCGCGACGGTCGAGAGCATCTCGCCGTCAAGCTCCGACCCCAAGCGCGTCGGCAAGCTCAACGTCAAAAGCATGGACCCCCTTCCGGCCACGATTGTCATCATGGGCACGGGCGTGGGGCCGACGACGGGCTTCCTCAAGTCGTCATCACTCAAGCTCGAAAAGGACGGCGGCGTGACCGTCGACTCGAGCCTGCGCGTCCCCGACACGGACAGTGTGTACGCCATTGGCGACATTGCGCACTACCCCCAGTTCCCAGACGGATTCTCGCGCCGCGTAGAGCACTGGAACGTGGCGGGAAACCACGGGCGGCATGTGGGACAGGCGATCGCGACGGGCAAGCCAGTACCGTACGAGCGCGTACCCATCTTCTGGTCCTCGGTCGGAAAGGGTCTCCGCTACGTTGGCTCCGGGGCTGGGTTTGACGACTCGTACCTCGACGGCAGTGCCGACGAGCTCAAGGTGGGTAGTCGTATTTGAGCCATGCTGATAGCAGTTTGTTCTCTACCAGGCCAAGGGCGGAAAGGTCAACACGGTCGCGTCCATGGGTCGCGACCCCTACGTCGCAAAGGCGTCCGAGCTCCTGCGCGAGGGAAAGATGCCCTCGCTCGACGAGATTAGGAATGGCAAGGTACGTGTGTGAACAATGGGCAGTACTAACGATAGAACATTCTTGAGGTTCAGTCGTGAGCAGATAAAGGTAGAAGATACGATGCAGACCATGTGATACAGGTGTATCTACTAAGTTGTGCGATGTTCGCCAGGAGGGTATATCCCAAGCCGTGCGTGTCAACCGTAAAGAAGTTGGGCATACACAGTCTCTATGGCAAATGACAGGTGTGCAACCGAGAAGTCCAAGAAGTCTCATATCCACAGGTGCTATGGCTCAGGAGACGATAACTGTTGCGCACAAGGGGACGGGGCGTTTTTGTCTCGCCGCTTAGTGGGTATATTAGTCCTAGTGCGGTGTAACGCCAGTGGTGCTCTTGTGGACGCCCGACGCGAGTAGTAGGATGGGCACGGTGCTGCTCCCCTACATGACTTCGATCCAGCACACGATTGCTCGGGTTACCGTGAGGTAAATAAAGCAACAGGACACACCACCGCTCCTGATTGGAACCGACTGCACTGGTGCATTACAATAGGCATAGCAAAAACAACTCTACACCGCCATCGACCGCCTCGCAGGCCGCTTGACCGTCACGGTGTCGGCACTGGCCTTCTTCGAAGGTGCACTCGAGGTGGACGAGGCGAGCCCGCGTCGCTCGCCGTTGGGCGTTAAGTCTGCGAGGGCGTCGCGGCTCCTCCGCGATGCAGTTCCTGATCCGGTTGATGCCTTGGTCTTTGGCGACGAGGCTAAAGGTTTCGACTCGGTGGGGGGCGAGCCCCTCGGGATAGCCGGAGATGATATGCTTGGTAGCTCGGAATCGTCGTCGGGGACACCCAGGCCAATCTTGGCGGTCGACCGTGGCAGCGAGCTCTTGCGCCGCACACCCGTTGCCGTGGTGTTGATTGATGTGCGCGAGCGACCTCCAAGCGCATCCTCGACACCGACGCCGTCGGGCTTGCGCATCTTTCTGAGCCGTTAGCACGAAGCATGGCGTGGGTACGAATACTCACGTGCGCAGACTGGGCTCCTTGTAGCTAACACTACTGCGTGAGCGGCGGCTGCGACCACCTGATTCCTCGGGAGATGTGGAGCGGGTCGCGCGCGACGAAGGGGTCTCATCTGAAGTCGTCGCGCCGAGTGAAGTAGTTGGAGAGAGCAAACTTGAAACTGAAAGTTAGGGAAAGCGTACATCTTGGACGACTTACGCTCAGAAACGGCGTCCTTCTCCTCTGTGCCCTTTACTTGCTTGGCGTCGTCAGAAGTCTTCATCGCCAGCTGGGCAGCAATGTCCTTGACGCGAACAGAGGGGACAGGGAGGGTTTTGGCCTTGCCCTTCTTCTTTGTTGGAGTCACAGTCTCCTCGACGTGCTCCTCATCGATAAGCGTGGCCGCTTCATCTGGCGCCATGGTGACTGTGGATCCCTCCTCCCACGTCGTGTCGGATGGTGCGGGCGTCTCTTCTGCTGCAGGCGGGGCTGGGCTAGGGATGGGGGGAGATGGTTCGATGGTGTGAGACGGCTCCTCAGGCTCAGGTTCAGGTGAAGGGGGACGAGGCGCAAGAAGGCCACTCTCACGCCTGCGACCACGACCTTTGCGTGGTGTGCGCTTCGGGCTTGGCGAAGCAACGAGGGACGCGTCCATACGCCCTTGTGATGGAGAAGGAGACAGCGCCTCCAGGAACTTTGCGCTTCTGCGCCGACGACGGCCACTCCACTGCGCGCACGGTGACCCGTCGCTCGTCGGTTCGTGTGCTTCCGCAAGGGCATGGAGACCGAGGAGGTCCTTGCCTGTGGCAGCTGGCCTGGTCGCAGTCGGGTTTCCTACATTTCGGCGCGAAGGGATTCCACCACGTCGTGGGGCTTCGAGTGGGGGCTGCAACGAATGGCGTAGACGCTGTAGACCCGGCACGGCGGCGATGATGCTGTCCAGAGCTTCCAATGCCTATTGTTAGCTCAATCACATCTGTCGCTTGAATGTCCTCACATCACTGTGGACACGATGAGACTCGGACTGCACGGCCTTGACTTGGCGATGGAGGACCGAGTTCTGGCGGCGGACCTCGATCACTTCGGCCTGCAGCTCCGCCACCTGCTCTTGAAGCGAGCGGATAAGGTTCTTCTGGTTGATGTTCGAGCTGGAAAATGTCAGTGGATCAGTTTGTTGGTAGGATGTAGAGACGCACAAGATGATTTCGCGGTTCTGTTTGCTGTGTCGGCGGCGGTCTGCGGTCAGCCATCGGATGTAAACATCCCACTCACAATCGTCAAAGGCGTGCAGCTGGTTGGGCGTCACATCCCCAGAGTCCGCAGCACCTAGGGACCGCCGCGTCCGTCTCTGGGACGACATGGTGCGGAGGTAAGGGGTAGAGATGGGTTGGCAATGTTGTGATGTGGTGGGTTGCGATAATGTGTTACGGTCAAAACATGGTGTCACTGGCTCACTGGATCACTGGGGCACGCATGGACCCCACAGTGGACAAAGGAAGTCAGGCGCGCCAGCTGCCCTTAGCGGTCGGCGTTTTGGCGGTGTTTGTCCCTGTGGCGATCTGAGGGGATTAGCACTTCGCATTTCACATCTATTTCGAAGGCTAATTTCATTTCAACACAAAGGTAATGCCGCGCCCTGGCCCCGCATGCACGGCACCTGTGCACCCGGACATCGTCGGGTGTGATGGAACAGCTGGGTACAGCATGCAGAGGCTTAACTTCGGATAACTCGACATATTGCACGTGTGCACAGAACAGTATGATCGTGATGGGCATTACATGGTCAACAAAGCTACGTGTACAGAGTGCGCGATGGAGTCTCTGGCACAAGCAAGGGCTGAGAGCACTACGAGAGCTTCTTCTTGGGAGTCTCCTCAAGAATGACCTTGTTGAAGTCCTCCAAGGGGACCAGGTCACGGTCGCTCAAGAGCGAGAACTCGTCAACAAAGAGGAGGAAGTGGCGGTAGTTGGTGTTGAGGTGTGCTGGGAGGGGCGTTAGCAATGCAGCTGTGGGTTGTGACAAGCGGGTGATGAACCCTGTCTTGCGTGACGGCGGGGACGGTCGTGACAGCGGTAGTCACTCCGAGTTTGGGTGCTCACCTTCAATACCCAGTGCACAGATCTGGTCAAAGTGCGAGTGGTAGATGTGTGCGTAGACGCGGAAGAGACGGCGGAGAATCGTCTTAGCGGTCGTCATGAACTGGGGAGGAAACTTGACGCCAATGCGCTGGGGGAACATCTTGTCGTCGTCGAGAATGGTCTGCGTCCATGTCATGAGTGCCTCGACATATGCTGGCGCACTCAGGTGCGTGGGCTTCTTGTATGTCGCACCGTCCTCCCAGTAGAACTCGTACTTTGGCCCAGCGTTCATAATAGGGCACTCGGATGGCGTGCAAAACTCGGAAATCGTGCCGTAGAGCATGTTGATGTGGTTGAAGAAGTCGACCACTGCATATAAGCATCTCATCTCGAGAAAGACACCTGTTCACTCACCGTGCACGGCAATCCACTCCTGGAGGTCTTCACCCTCGGGAAGCTGTACCGCGGTACGCAAGTTGCCAGCGCCCTGGCCGTCAGTCATCGTGTGATGGTCCACAGGCAGCAAGCATGCACGAACCAGAGTTTGCTGAGCATATTGTTTGAGCTGCCATTGCTTAGTGCCCTCCGCCACCTTCTTGGGCTTGAACGCTGGTCGTTAGCAAACGAGGTCTCCTCCTTGCTTGGTGCATGGTGCGGGGTGCGAGGTCGAGGGAGCTCAAGCTGGGGCACTTGCGGCGCGGACCGACTCACTCCTCGACTGGTTGCTCTTCCTGTCACGGTCAGCGGCAACATAGAGACACAGATCAGGGGATGGTGTACGCACAGGTTAAACAAGGTGGCCATGGTGATGAATGAAGATGAGAGTGATGTTTGAGTAAGAAGAGGTTGTGAGAGTTGAACGGGGAGGCGATGTGTGTTGTTGTTTTGAAACCGTGGCCAGGGCCAGGGCCGAGCCACTCATGGCTAGTGGCTGTCGTCACACGCGTCGCGCTCCCACGCTCACACACCTACACCCGCCACCAACAAGGTTGACTACCTTCTTATGTATGCCCCCACTTTAGAATGTTGACGGTTCGATCATGCTGAACGACTTCCAGGCACACATAACTTCCACTCGCCTCCTTACTCATTGCCCATTGCCACCCACTCGTCATGTCCACCCTCGCTACCGCCGACCTGGGACCCAGCGACGACGAGGCCGATGGCGACTTTGTCCTCGCTGCTCCCAAGCCCAAGAAGAAGACCGCGGGTAAGGGCAAGCGCCCGCGCTCCGGCTCGGCTTCCTCGGGCTCTTCCTCGGACAGTGACAGCGGCGATGAAGGCGAACCCGAAGACGACCTGGTCAAGAAGCTCCGCGAGGAGAGGGAGGAGGCAGAGGCAGCTGCGCGTAAAAAGCGTGCGGCGGAAGCATTCGCCGCCATGCAGGCCGAGGCGCTCGCGCCGACGCGCACCGCTGCTCCGAAGATGGACGAGGTCGACATGGTCGAGATTCAGCGGCCGCGTCGGTTTGCAGGCGAGACGATTTAGTAAGTAGATTTTGAAGAGTAATGCATGTGGGCCTCACTGACGCCGTAGTGAAACCGTCAAGCTCCCAAAGAACGACCCAGAGGCCATCCGCTATCTCGCGAAACAGGCGTCTGCAAACGGCGCCACCGAGGCCAGGCCCGCATCAGAAACAGCAAACACCACGCCGAGCGCGTCTTCAGAATCGGCAGCCCCTGACGCCGCTACCGCACCCGATCCCTCATCACTCCCCGTACCCGCATCAGCACAACCACTCGATGCATCCACCGCGTCTACAACACCAACGACCTGCAGCTCGGCCCCAAAACCTCTCCCCCGCCGCCCTGTTCGCAAACGCCCCCGCCAGTCGCTTGAAGCCATGTCTGCGGCTTTGGATCAGGGAAAGAAAATGACGACGCTGGAGAAGGTGAGCTTTTCAGGGCCGCTATTAAGCTGACATACAGTCGCAGATGGACTGGAACAGCCACATGTCCAAGGAAGCGAGCCTGGCCGACGAGATTTCTGCCCACCGGAAGAGCGGAGGATTCCTCGAGAAACAGGCGTTCCTGGAGCGTGTTGGAGAGCGTAGGGGAATGCCTCCATCAGGCAGTGGGAGCAGTGGGCGGAAGCGGTAGAGTGGCGATGTGTACATGTGTAGCGATATATGAAACCGTTCGTCGGGCGGCATGCTCGACAGCTGTAACGACAGCTGTAACGACAGCAACAGCTGCACGAGAGAGAGACGGTCTTGGATGAGAGATGCATAACTCCTAGACTAACCTACACCACCACTACCTCTTGGGCGCGTCCTTGTCCTTGCCATCCACCCACACCGCCGTCATCTCAATGTCTTGAACAACCCTCAGGTTTGCTGCGTCACGAATGCGGATAGTCTGCTCGTCGCCGACGCTCGGCGAGTTGACCCACCGCCGGACCGGCGCCATCTCCTCAGCCGTGACGCCGAATTTGCGATACAACGCTGTGGGGTCCGAGCCAGCAGGAAGCATCTTGAGCTGGTCCAGCAACGACGTCAGTGTACCTGCCGAAAGGGTGCCCTTCGGCGGCATGGCGGTCGGGTTTGTGTATTCTGGTCGACGCGCGCTGAGCGTGCGCTGCGATGTGGGGCCACTTCCGGGCTGAGTGTTAGCAGAAGAAGGGGGTTGACCTGACATAGGGGCTTCGGACACCGAGCCGCCGAAGAAGACTCTGGAGAATGGGGAACTCACCCTACCGATCAATGGCGCCGTGGGCACTGCAACCTGGCCGAGTTTTGACAGGTTAGACATGAACTGTGGGTCCATGGAATCCTTTATCAGGTCTTCTCGTTAGCATGTCACTCCTCTCAATCCCTGAACATCCCATGGCCAGCTGTCTGCCCTTCGACTGCCGCTACCCCCTAGCCAGATCCACCATCGTAGCCCCGTTGCACCTAATAGACCTCTCCCCCTTGAACAACCCTTCTCTCTCTGTTCCTGCTGATATGCTGATAGAAAACTTACCATCGTCCTTGTCTCCACTGAACGACGCATTCTCGTCAGCTCTCTTAGTCGGCGCTGCTCCATATTGGAAGTTGGACGCGGCAGGAGGAGCCTCGCGCTGTGCTTCGGGGGGGCGGAATGCCTCGGGTGGAGGACGCGGGGCCGTGGGCAGCGGGTGTGCGCTTGTCGCCGTCTTTGTGGGTAGTCTGCGTGCTCCTTTTGACGCTGAAGAGCCCATGGTGAAATGTCGTTTGGCAAGAGGCGACAAGTCGGCAACTGAAAGTCATGGTCTCCGTCATGAGAGCGAGAGTTCTGGGAAGCGACTCTACGGAGATTGATGGACATGTCCGCACCACGTGATCCAGGGTTCAACTACTTTAGTGGGCTGAGGCGCGTTTGTTGGTGAGCCGTGAGACCGGGTGATCGCCGCCGATGGCTTCTGGCCACAGGGGTGGCGTATGTACAGTGTGTATGTACGGCGTACGGCGTACGGGCCACCACCACCACACGTTAGATTCAAGACGTCGTCACTCTTCCGTCTTGTCGTCCTACTCTTTCAATCTCAACTCCTACCCTCTCTATCCTCTCACCACTCGTCTCGCTCATTCCCGGCTTGGCGCCTCTCCTCGCATCACTCCTACCTTGCCGCGTCCACCAACTACGCGGCTCACCATGGGCATCTAGACCCCCTCCTCTCCTTCCCGCTCCCCCTTCCCTGCTACCGTGACCATGGCGCCCACGGCGGACCCCGTCAACTGGCTCTTCCTCGCCGAGCTAATCGTGGTCGTCATTGTCACATCGGCATTCCTCTTCTATTGGAATCGCCTGTTTGGTGGCCTCCTCGCAGCTGTTATCCGCTTCATTTCATGGCGCCTCTTCAACGCGTACATTGTCATCGGATCGTTCCAAATATCCCCGCTCGCAGGTCGTATTGCCTTCCGCGATGTAGAGTACCATTCGAGCAACATTTCCGTCCGGGCATTACACGGCCACATCACCTTTCGGTACTGGATGTTCCGCGTCCGTCAGGAAGGCGATTCAACGTCCAACAACCCAAAACGAGGTGAGTGTGCTTGAAAGCATTTGCCACTGCCCGGGAGGTTCCCTCGCCCTCAGGGGGACTCGAGATCGAGGGCTTTGACTGTTTAT
Source organism: Pascua sp. PH4015B (assembly GCA_025502685.1). NCBI lineage: Eukaryota > Fungi > Basidiomycota > Tremellomycetes > Trichosporonales > Trichosporonaceae > Pascua > Pascua sp. PH4015B. The sequence goes on along the minus strand of JAMFRD010000048.1, from coordinate 214,921 downwards.
GTATTGGACAAGCGCCAGCATCACTAGCGCATGGCGGATAGCGTGGAACTATGTGCTGACTTCTCAGCTAAGCTGCCATGCCGTATCGCTGTGCAAGCGCAAGGCGTCGAGGCGTTCTTCTACAACCGAACACCGGCGTACGATGCGATCGTCGAGCGCATGAAGAAGCATGAGAAGCAGGCATGTGGCGAGGATCTCACACCCGAAAGCTCGTCAACCGCAGCTGGGGCTGGACCCAGCACGGCCCGGTTCCGCAAGGGCCGCCCGGCGTCCATGTCTCGTGACGAGTCGAAGGACACCATGGAGACCACAAAACATGTTCCTTCCCAATCTGGCACAGGCGACCACAGTGAGGATACTGGCTGATGTGGACTGCTCTGACACCAGCCTACCCCCCTGCGAAGCGCGAAGACAGCAATGTCAATGCCGAAAACAAGGTCGAAAACGGCATCAGCTGGTTGCACGAGGCACTACCGCTTGAGCTCAAGATCCTGACAGGCTCGGTCGTCCTTGGCAGCGACGCGACGCCGATGGTGCTGATCATCGACTTCAAGCGTGCCGAAGGCACCGTAGAGGTCTCTGAGCCGCGGTCGCAAAGTGACCTGTACAAGATGTCGTACAACCTTGCGTTGTCAGATGTTTCAATCCTCACGCGCTCCAACCTCGACTACTCCGGTCCCCTCCTCGCGCACGGTAAGCGCGCGTACAATGAGATGCTCGCACGTGAACCAAGGCTCGCTCAAGAACCTCCATCGGCAATTTCGGCCCGTTCTGGATTCCACTGGCTCGCCAAACGCTTCTCATTCCTCTACGATCCACGCCTCTCCGCACCTCCAGTAGCAGGTCTCCCAACCGATAAAATCTGGAAGGGCCTCGCACGCTATCGTGTTGATGATCCGCAGGAGAGCGGTGGCGTAAGAAGAGAAGAACGCGAGTATGCCAAGGTTACGACCCTTTTGCATACGCGGTCCCTCGATCTCGTCTATTACTCCGACATGCCAGGACCTGTACCAGATCCTTCAGAGGCTCGTGACATTGACCTTAACGACAAGGTCGGCAACATTGAGCCACCACCAGACTACGGTGTTGATATCGTGCTTCATGGCGGTGCCATCAACTATGGGCCATGGGCCGATCGCCAACGGTGAGTTTGTCGTACACCGCCTTGTCAACTGACATCGTCAGCGTCGCTTTGCAGAACGCGTTTGCACCATCCATCTTCTTTGACACTGAACCAAGAACCCGATTGAAGCCAGGCGAGACCCGCATTCACACGACATTGACTGTGAATGTCACCATGACCGAAAAGACATCGCTGCGCATTCCCACTCGCGAGCCTTCAAAGGACTGGATGTACGAAGGAGCGAAACCAGATGTCGAACGGCGATACGGCTGGCTGGAAGTCTTTGTCGGCCCAAACTCGTCAATCACCTACACCCAGGCGCAGGTCGCAACACAGCATGGATATGACTCGATGCTTGTCCTCCACCTTGACTCGCTCGAGATGTCATCAAGTGTCAATCTGCAGTCATTCATTATGGCCAAGGCATGCAAGGTGAGCTACATTCATAGTTGTGGCTAATTGAAGTTATCCATGACCATGCCTGTTCCCCTCGTTTGGAATGCCCAACGCAACTGGGGCATAGACGTCACACTCGACACTCCTGAAATCCTGTTGCTCCGGGAGCATGTCAATCTTATTTCCGACCTGTCGCGCGACTGGAGTTCCGGCGCGGCAGGTGACTTTCACCACTTTGTTCCAATGCACTACAACTTCCGCCTGGCTTTGGTCAAATACGCCGTCCATCTCTTCATCAACGACTTCAACATTGTCGACATGCCGCGCTCCCGAGATCACAATGGTGCGTCAGCTGCACTGAGGCTGTAACCGCTAACAGGCGTAGCATTCCTCAACATCCTGGGTCCCCGCTTAGATTCATATGTCGCCGTCTCTTCGACACGATACAGGCCCGAGTTTTCGGTTATCCCCTTCTCCGTCGATGCCAAGGACGCCAAGGTTGAATTATCCATCCCGGCGTGGGACACGCACCGCTCATTTGGAAAGCCTGAGCTTGAAGTGGGCAAAATTGGTGACATCAAAATATCCGGCTCCTACAGGTACTATGCGACGCCACAGCCAGATCATCAAGAGAAGCTTCGGCTAAACGTGGAAGCTGAGAAAGTGGCCTTCAAGGCCCTCGGCTGGGCTGTCCGTCGCATCTTTTGCGTCAAGGATAACTACTTTGGCAATTTCACTCAATTCTCGACGATGCAGGAGTACTTGGAAAAGTTTGACCACGGCCCAGACAGCGTTGGCGACCCCATCATGCAAAAGTATCGTCCTGGCAGGGTAAGCCACTGAATACCACTTCGCCGCTTACATTACAGTCCGATCCCTTTGGCGTTCACCTCACATTGGACGTACGCGACTCCTTGATCGTCATGTCGGACGAATTTTACGGCAGCGAGCATGGCATCGCCATTCCTGTACCTCAGTTGCAACTTGACCTCAAAAACAACGAGTTCCAGATGGGTGAGTAAACGAGAAGTACAGGAGCTGGAAGTCTACTCACACACTCTACAGACATGTCGCTTGATGCGGCACCCACGTACGCGGTTGCGTGCGAACGCCTTGATGACTCCTACAACTTGGTTTCTGCTCCTCTTGCCCGCTCTCAAGATGTTGTATTTGTTGAGGGTGAGTGCCCATTGGGCAAACGACACTGACATTTAGGCATTGTTATCAAAGCCAACCGTCTGTTCGGGCCCCAACCCCGAGCTACGACCTACTTTTGTCTCTGGGAGCTATCATTCTCCCGTGTATCCGCATTCCTTTCACCACAATTCACCGCCACCCTCGCAGCCGTCGGCTCAGCCGTAGGATACAACTTTGTCGATCCTGATAACGCCCCTGCTTCGATCTACATTCCTCAAACGCCTCATGACGGTGAGACATCTGCCACGCTCGTGCTGACTTGCAGCAACGTTTGTCAAGCTGTCCGTCGACCATGTTACAGCTCTCGTTTCTTCAGGCTCGTCCGCCGTTGCTGTCGAGCTACCTCACGGAGTGTTCATCGACACCAGCTCGATGGCCTCCAAAACATGTCGCTCAAATTTGGGCATCGCTATCCCAGCCATCAAAGCTCACGTCCTGCAGCAACCCCCGGGGCACAAACGATGGGAGCCCGTCGGGTCGTTCGGCACGGGCCTTGCAGTCGATATTTACAAGGTGCCAAAGGGATGGCAGGAAGAAGCTGCCGAACAGCAGGCCTTCCTGAAGGAGCAGGACGAGCCTACCATGCGTGTGGGCTATCTGTACGGGGTCGCCGACGACCCAGTCAGCGGCCGCCATGTTCAGTCCGTCTATGCACCAAAGCCAAGATCCGCGAGCATGTCATGGACGGCCGATTCGAGCGACGAGTCGGATTACGAGTACGAGTCGTCGACCGCGGGGTCGTCATCCGGCTTCGACTCAATCCCCAGTGCGCGAATGCCACGCACGCCCCGCAGAAAGCGCTCCGTATCGACCATACGCCGTCCAGACTGGAGCCGGGACAACTCGTCGATAGGTGACGAGTCGGACAGTGTGTCGTCCACTTCATCCCACTCGTCGTTCTCGTCCATGAACAAATCACCAGAGGATGATGTGGCCGACATGCCGACGATCCTGGAGGAGCGCATGCAGTGGTTCCAGAAGGTTAACGAACGCGCGTCTCGTCTATTCGATCGTTCCGGCCCTCTACCTTCCCCACAGGGTGGTGGGGGGGATGTGCCATACGTCCCATTGACTATAACGGATGGCTCCATCTTCCGCATCAGCGTGGACAAGACGACTGTCGAGGTCAACCCCGACACTGTCCGCGCGGCCGCCGACGTGGGCGGTGCCATGGGTGCAGTGGACGTTCGCCCAGAGATCCTTCTCGACCAGTTGCTCTCATACCACGTCTCCGAGTGCCAGAAGGACATTAGGAAGCGTTCGTCCAAGATGTACGATATCACTGCGCCAGTGGTCGACCTGCGGGTTGTCCTGGGCACCTTCAACCAACCCGAGGGCTTGACCCATTTGGCGCTCAATGGCTCGTCGGTGCGTGTGGTCCAGACACCAATACCCGATTCGGATAGTGAGTCGATGGACGCCACCGTCGATGTCAAAACAGCAACGGCTACCCTCTGGCGCCAGGAGGACAACGTTATCGACATCTCGCTTCTGGATGTTCCGGACCTCAACCTCGAGTCAAGCCGTGACAAACTGTTCCCATTTGCCCTCCTCACGACCATCAATCTTGGAGCGACGTACCACCAACAGACCGGGCAGCGAACCTTCCAGCTCAAGGGTTCTGACGCTTGTCTCCGTGTCACAACCCCGAACGTTGTGTCCGTGACAACTATGCTTGACGAGTGGAAGTCGGTCATTACCAATCTGCCAAAGCACAAGAAGTCGCTCACGCATGCCGAATTGATCTACGACCTTTTGAGCGATGCCATCGAGTCGGGCATTACGAACGCCCAACCTTCATATGTCAACGAAGGGTCTTACGGGCTGCACTTCCAGGACCGCCGTGACATCCGCCGTGACCCAGGATGGGCTGAACTGGGGCGTCTACGGCATTGGTTGCGCTTACTTCGGAACAACCCGGCGCGAGAGCAACGACCCCCCTTGGTCGACATGGTGCGGTTTGTCGTCGACGAGGCGTCGCGCGTGGAGGAATCGATGGGTTTGAACCATCAGATGATCATCTCTCAGCCATATTTCCAAAAGGCGTTCGGCAAGGACCTACGCAAGGCGGGGATCCTCTCCGTGCCTCGCGTCGATACGTCTCTCGGCATCTTTATCAACGTCGAGGCTGTGGAGATACGCCATTATGGGCGGCCCCTAGAAGGGGGAGGGATCACGTCCAGCTACATTCGCGTCGAAGGCACGTCTTTATCAACGCAAACGAATGTGACGTGGGTGCACGACGGCCCGATTGAGTCTGTCCGTGCCCTCGTCACTGTTCGCCAGTTTACCATCGACCTCCGCAACAGCTTCATCAGCGCATTATCCGCACTCCTCACGCACATGGACACGCATCGCAAGGAGATCAAGGAACTGCGTGTGGTCCAAACTGCCAACCACGCGTCGACCGTTGTCTTTGACGTCCACCTGGGCCAATTCAGCGCTTCTATCACCGGCGGTGGTCTTCGCTTCGATACGACCATTGATGGCGCACAAGGATCTGGGACCATTGAGAGGGCCGAGGGAGCACAGTCACACAGCCATCAATCGGTGCTCTTCAACTGCCTGGGCATCCAGTCTGTCCTTCGCCAGTCTCTGCAAGCCGAGGCTGAAGGCCGCACGCTCATCCTTACCGCTGTCCGTGGTGTGCGCTGTTCAGGCGACTCATCCTTCAATTCTGGAAATGTTGAGGCGGCCTCGACTCGGCTCCTGCTGGGCGTGGACTCGTTCGAGTTTGACTCTCGACCACAGCTCAAGGCATTCTACGACTTTGGACAGGACTGGCGAGAGACGCACTACCCACTCTACGAGCCATCTATTCAGCACCTCAAAGATGTTCTTGCCCGGAGGCGAGCGTCGACGGCCGCCATGCCAGCACCGACACCCCAATCTCCGGTCAAACCAAAGTTGAAGCAAATCATCAAGTCGATGGTTGTCGACCTGTATCTCGGCTCCGTGCGGATGCAGGTGCGCGCTGCGAAGGGTCTGTGGTTGGGCTGGGACATGGGACAGGTCTACGCAACCCGCCAGGGCTCGTCGGACCACGTTCAGTTTGGACTCCGTGTCGACCCACAGACTGTGGGTGCGTACACGACCGCCAAGCGCGTTAGGAACAAGGATTCATCAATCATCCGGCTCCCGTCCATTACTGCGACAGGCACATATCGCACGGCCAACCGCCACTCGCAACTCACGGCCTTGGTCAACTTGGGTATGTTCACCGGTATCCTCAAGCCCGCGGTGCTGGACCGGCTCTTGTCGCTCCATCAACGACTGGGCAACGACGTCATCGAGGTGATCCGCGAGTACCGTCCACAGAAACCTGTGACGGTACCGGTTGACAAACTCGACGGCCCTGGCCAGCGCTTCGTCTTTCGTCTGCAGGGTAGTGTCGCTGGCGTGCGCGTCGGCTTCCGTGCCGACGACGTTCCGACCACTCTCATGTTTGAGGCGCTTGAACTCAACGCTTCCGCCACAAACGCCGACACAAAGGCACTTCAATGGACGGCCAAGGCGAACCATGTCGGTCTGTCGCTCATCCGCATGCGCGACGCACAAGAATACCAGAGTGCGCAGCCATTGAGCGGAACCCGCTCCGTCTCGATGATGTTCGACATTGCCGCACAGGAGATTCCGGGCACCGACAAGCAGCCGTCCAAGCTCAGCATCACCCTGAGCCGCGTGCATACTGTCATGCACGTCCTCGCGCTGAGCGAGATTGGCGACCTGATACGCAGTTGGTCCGCAGACATTGCTGTTTTACGCGAAGTACACGCTGCTGAAATGGCTGAGGTCAAGGAGCAGACGACACGGTTGGTCAAGAAACTCGAAAAGCTCGAAGCGAACAGCCTCCACCCCGAGTCGAGCAGTCCCTCGCTGCTCGAGAGGAACAACAACATGGCGCTCGAATCGTGGTTTGCCTCACGTCTGTTGACGATAGAGGTGTCCGGCATTGGTGTCGCGATCCCGCTCGCTGAAGGCGCCTCAGTCGACATCCGCAGCAGCAGCGTCAGCGGTGGTGGTCCAGCGCTGCTCTTCTCTATCCGGGGAATTAGCCTTACTACCAGTCGGAACGAGACGGCACGATTCCGCGTTGTACAGACGTCCCTCCAGTTTGTCGACAAGTTTGACTCTAGCGTGCCAGACCACTTTATCGGCCAGTTCCATCCGTCGACAAACCGCATGGTCCTCCCCAGTATCGACGCCGAGGCGCAGATGTCGTCGACACCCGAGGCGTGGAACGTCAGTGCTCACTGTTCGGCAACAGACTTCCGCGTCTCACTTACGCCCGACGTCGCCGACGGCATCGCGCGCCTTGGTGACCTCTACGACCATGGCAAGGCGACTCTGGAGGCACTGGAACGCGATTACCGCGCTGAATGGGCACAGGTGGACAAGGACGAGTCAATCGCTGTCAAATACGACGAGCACGTGGAAGCTGCAGCGTCTACGCGCAACCAGCAGCAGCTCATTGTCCGCGTCTCGCTCCGCTTCGACTCGGGTGTTGTCGAGCTCCGGAACAACAGCGCGGCCGAGCAACCTGTACTGCCTGGCAGCCCAGGCAGCAAGCTCAAGGGTCGCCGCGGACGCCACCCGGACACGTTTACGCTCCCGACAGTCTCAATATGGTCCGACTACTCTGGTGCAAAGTACACCGAGGACCCAGAAAGCGAAAACGTACGCACGTTGTTGTTCAACATGGCTGTCCACGAAAGTCGCAACGTCTTGCACCCCACGATCCTGCCATTCCTGGTTGAGATTGTCAACCGTGCCGAACAGCGTGCCAAGACACGTGTGTCGCCCACACCTCCGCCCAGGCCGCCCACACCCGAAGCCTCACCCATGCCGATTACTGAGCGAGCACTCGACGTCATTGAAGGCTCTCCTACCGGCCGTCTGCGTCTGCGCGTAACGCTCCGCATCGACCGCTCCGAGCTGCGCCTGTCGTGTGCGCCCGACTCGAATGCGTACATGGACTTGCGGTGGGAGAGTGGTGGATTTGTTGCTTCGACCCTCCTCGGTGGAAAGGACACGACGACGCTTGCAGGTTCGGTCTCTGGTGTGACCGCGTACCTGAGTAACGAGTATGCCGAGCAGAACCGTGGCTGTATGGAGGCAGGTGCCAAGGATATGGCATTCTCCGTCACGCTCTGCAGTGGCGATCCGGAACAGCGCGGTCTGTCGATTGTAGTCGACACGCAGGTATCCGTGCAGTTCCGGCTCGAGGCGTTCAGCGCGTGTCTCATCTTTATGGCCGTGTGGGTCGACAATGCGCCCAAGTTTGACCTCGGTGGTCTCAAGAGCGACACGACGACCGCACCTTCGCTTCCCATGACAGCGAGCAACAAGCTTGGCATTGCCGTGCTCGTGAGGTTCCGCAGCGTCGACTTTGACGCCAACGTTGCGGTGACGCAGGCGCGGCTGGAGATGACGCCCATTGTGATCAGAACAGTCTCCAACGGAGAGCAAGTCGAGGTCGACGTCGATCTGGGCGTCACCCAGATCACTGCGCAAGGCGATATTTCAGGCGACATACGCTCCGAACACCTCAAATTCCACACAGTGCGCCGGTCATCACGAGCAACCGACGCGAGTGACCCCACCGTTCTCCGCATGTCGATTGACGCTGGCGACCTGCGCGGCAACCTGTTCATCGGCGACATGAACATTGTGCGGTTCCAGCTTATGCCGTCAACCGTCACGCTCGACGACGACTGGCGTGCAGTTGGCGCTGATGGATCGGGTCAGGTCAAGCTCGACTTCATTGTCAATTGTGGTAGCTTCTTTGGCGTACTCCGTCTCCCAGCTATTCCCCGTCTGCTCGGCCATTTCTACATGATCTTCGACCTGCTCGAGTCGCAGAACAAGATTGCCGCTCAGCGATCGGAAATGTTCAAGACGCGCATGAAGCGCGAAGTCGACGACGCGACGCCGACCACGACAGTCACTCTGCCGGTGGCCAAGGTGACTCCTCAGACGTCTGATTCATTGGACCCGTCGGCCGCGCGCAAGTCGACGTCGCCCTCACCAGCGCACGTCAAGACTGCACAGGTGATGCGCTTCGCATTAACTGGCATCGACGTTGGCATCTTCAGCGACGACTACGACGACGGCACTGTAGCCGACTTCTACCGCTTCTTCATCGGTAAGGTGCACGCAGACCTGAAGCGGCAGGAGAGCGAGGGCGGCAAGCCGATGCGTGACCTGGAACTGCACGTTGCGTTTGTCGAGTGGCAGACGAGCGACGGCACGCGTGCGACGCGTCTCGAGCGCCGCGACATGTCGGCACACGAGCTCATTGAGGCGGCCATGAAGACCGGTCACCGCGACGTGGTCGTCCTTCCGATGATGGTAAGAGAACGCTGCATGAACCCAAGCTCACACCACAGACACTCAGTATGGCATCGACCGAGACCCCCTCACCCCCCGCACCCCCGCCATCCATTCTCGACTATGACTTCGACGTCGTCTGGGGTCCGACCGACGGCGACATCAAGATTCTTCCCAACTTCTTCGAGGCGGCGTTCAAGTCTTTCCGCGAACTGCTGCGCGGCATTGATGACCAGCACCTCCAGCGCCAGCGCCGCCGTGGCATCGTCCGCGCCGTCCAGGGGCGCAAGCGCAAAGAGTCCGAGGCCAAGGCGCTGCCCCAGCTCGTCTTCCAGCGCCGCGGGACGGGACCGTGGAACAACCCCGTTCCCAAGCTCCGTGCGCTCGGCGAGACGACGGGCGAGGCTGCCATGATGATCCCCCGTATCAAGGGCGCGATTGGCGAGCTTCCCGCGTACTCGCACCGCTTTGTCACCCTCCCCCTCGAGGAAGCCATGGATCTGTGAGTTTTGCTGACATTTGTGTAGACTGCAGCTCACACAACAGCCTTCTGAAACTCTACGAGGGCCAGCTGCCCGACCTTGCGGCGTAGTGTACCATAGACGCATAGTACCCCCCATATTACTACCCTGTGTATGGATGGATATATTGTTGTGCCGCAACTAGCAGCGCCAAAAGAGAGGCCATGTGCTGGGCTGTTGCAGCCTCGAACCCTGCTCTAGCCCACTCAACACGCAATCCCAATGCGAGAACTTTTCATGCGAATGGCAATGCGCCGCCCAGTATGAGAGCAGCCCACCACAACTCGTCACATATTTCTATATGGACAGATGCGTATAACACACGAGCACCAGACGTGAACAGCAGACGGACAGAGTACGAGAGCACATCAGACGAGCACGATCCTGATGAGATCCTACTCAGTTGAAGAAGAGGATGACGATGTGGCCGTTGTACTGGCATGTCAGCGCCTCAACCCCACAACTGCGGTGCTGGGGTCAAGCGGTACTCACAGTTTGTAGTACGAGGTGCGTGCCGATAAAGAACATTGCCCCAACCTTGTCCCCAGCATTCGAGCCTTCCCAGGCGAGCTTGACCGTGGACTTGCTCTGGGCACGATAGCCAACGTGGATGGGTGGTTCCTGGATAAAGACAAAGCCCCGGTCATCAAAGACATCGGACTGGGCCTCCAAAGTGCTGGCACCGAAGGCCACGATGTTGGGTGTCGACCGGGGGGCAATTTGGGGACAGTCGAAGGCATTGGTCGTGGGCTTTACAAGAGAGTGACCGGAAAAGTAGTTGCGGCGGCGGGCTCGGGTGAGGCCGACCGGGCAATTCTTTGATACGTGCCTTGTGGTGCTGACCACACGAGGGCGGTCCTTGTGAGTGTTGAAGTCGTTAATTTGCACGTTGTACGTTGGCTTTAGACTCGTGACTCGGACGACACGTGTGTCAGACGCCCACAATCCCTCATTGGAAAGGTTGTCCCAGAGGTGGACGTAGCGGCCCCATTGATCCCACGGCACGTGTACGATTCGGCCATTTGAAACCTGGTTCTCGACCCGGATGTCACGACAACATGCCACAACAATGTCGAGGCTGGCATGTGTGAAAACGCCTGCAACGGTGCGGTGCTGGGGTGTGGGGAAGGCGAATGCGGTACCTTGCAGGCAGAAGGTGATCAGGTTGTTCGCGGTATTGGTAGTCGTGTTTTGACCCAGCTTGACGCCGAAATCATGCGGCATGAAACTCAACTCTTCGAACGGTGGTCCCCTGAAAAACATGGGTTGCATGGCATCACAGACAGCGGGCAAGACCACCGAAGGAAGAGCCAGAGAGGCAACCACATTCAGAAAGTGGGCGCTGGCATCACGCTCTGGGAGGGTGCTGATGATTTGTGGACGAGGACTGAGGGGTAGCGGAGCACAGAAGTCCCAGATCTCGAGCACTGGCGTGAGGACGGGGTCGCGACGCCCTCGGAAGACAACTGATGTAACAACCATGTTGTCGAGGAGAAAAAACGAATACACGCGGCCAGGGCATGCAGGACGGACCTGCTGAGTGAGCGGAGGTACCTCTCAACGAACCCTTGAGAGTGTTCAAAGGGCGTATCGACTGGACGGGACCACTCACGCCAAGAACCTCGCCTCTCTTCCAATTCCAGCAACTGAGTGAGATTGGCCCCCGTGCAGAGTTGTCGCCCATAAGTACTCCGAGTATCCCTCCCGGAGCGAGGCTCATTACCACGTCGTGGGGCTGGTCCGCCGCGTAGGGAACCGTAATGTCGATAAATGGCATCGCACACTCTGGGTGCGGTGGAGGTTTGTCGTCAAATGAGCTTCCCGTTGAGGGGAAGAGAGGAAAAAAGTAAATGCGCTGGATAATGACTCGTTCATCGTCGTCGTCGGTGATGCTAGACTTCGGGTGGAAGCTTTCGGTCAGCACATCCCTCAGCACGTTTACATACGGCTTGGTGGCGATTGCGACCACGTTGTCTTGGACGCACACCGCCGAAGCGATAAAGACCTCGCCGACGTGCCAACGCCACATCCACATGCCGTTCCATTGTGAACCCGCAAATGGAGCAGGGGATCGGCGGTCTACAAGCATAGTACTGGTCGGGAGCTGCCAGACCGAGTACGCGTCCAAACTTTCGCGCACCTTGCCGTCGCCCAGAGACTCGGTCATGAACATGAATCCCTCCGAGACGGAGTGAACGGCTGTGCGAGGTCGGTCCACGCACTTGATCGCCCTGGGCTGTGCCTGGTCCAGCGCACGCTGATTGCGTATGATGGCCGCAACTTGCTCGGCTGCTGTGGTCTTGGGGGGTCGCCAAACGTCAATCGGGAGGGGTGTCGGAGGCATCGAGAGGCAATGGAGGTCTGTGCGGAGGCGCAGCTGGAGCTTGCTCGAGTTGGTGATGAGGGCATTCACGCGTTTGGAAACCTGTGCGTGTTAGAGGTGCTTATTCCCGTCCAAGGTGGGACCAACCTTGAGGCAACTCCACAGGTCATCGGCGTCGAGGAACAAAAGAATATGCTCCTCCAGGGCTTGGAGAAGGTCTGTGGTGTCGTCCTTGAAGAAATAGTACGTGGGCTGGTTGATCTTGGGGTGAGCCTTTGGGGCAAGGGACGCTTTCTGCTTGCGTCTCTTAGCCTTCTCGCGCTGTTTGGCCTTGGAATTGGGCATGTCAAATTACAGCGAAGAATAAGGAGTGAGTGGGTAGGAGACAAACAGGGGACACCAAAGGAGTTGTGAGTGTGATTTGTACCACGAGCAGACATGAGGCTGCGCCCCTGTTCGAAGCAACGCCGATCAGCACCCTGGCAAACACGAGGCGTCCGTTGGCGTCGGAATCTATCGACCAGTCACTTTGCACCTTGTCTGCCTCCCAAGCCAAGAAAAGCATGCGTTGGAGGAGTGCCGTCAGCTTCAAACGAATGAAGCAAGACAAGTTCTAACTGCCAAGTGCCCTGTTATGCGCCCTGTCGAGCCGGTCTTGGACAGTATGTGCCGCGCTTCTTGACTCTCAGAGTGGAGACATTTGTTCGGTCCCTATACCATGCCATCACAGTCCTTCGATGTCGTATCCCCAACCTGTCGTCTCTCCAGTTGTCCAACTCCCCAGCTATCGCCCATGGCTCCTCTGTCTGAATCAGATACTGCAGATACAGTACACACATCCGTAAGTAAGCACAGAGTGTTGGTATACAGAATACAGCAATACACGACAGGTTGTAGTTCTGAGCAGACGTCCACTCAGGCCGTCGACCACCCAGAGCTACTGGACTCGCTCTCATCGCCGTCTGAGTAGCCAGAATACTCGGGGTCCAGCACCTCGTCGGGGTTGGGGGGTTCGCGTGGCAGTTTACGGACGTCGTCGCACCCAAGGCCACCAGCCCGCGCACGGATTCTTGCTCGCATATGACCGTCTTTGAACCAAGGATGATATGCGGCCGTGATGAGGGGGTGAGCGTAGCCATATGCCATGCCTGTTATAGCCAGCCAATGCGGATTCCTCGGGCCGCCAACGTCGCGAGGGAAGGCCAGACGAACGTTTCCCTTTCTGTCAGTCTGGCGCACCCGTACTCGATACGCACAAGAATGATAAAGTGGCCGTGGCGACGTCCGCGAGGCCAAGGTGATTGTATATCTAAGACGAGCGAGCGCAGCTCGGTGTGCTTGCGAAGCAGCGGGCCGAGCCACGGGAACGATGGATGATCTTCCATGTCCTTCGCGGTAACATCGCGTGGGTTTACCCAGATGCCACGCGTGTTGCGCTGCTGGCGGAGCATGGCAAGGCCTTGCGTCATCATGTTCTGGTCGGGGGTGTAAGGTCGTCCGTCTTTGACTGGGGCTCCAATGCCGTTCGGGAGGTCGTTGGCAAACCGGCCGACGCATTCAAAATACGCCTGGACATCGAGGGGGTAGCTGACACGTAAGACACGGCGGCCAGGTCGCAAAGACTTACTCTCCTGGCCGCAGAGATAGGTTGTCGAGATCGATAAAGTACTCGGATACATCCTTCACACCACCCGTAAAGTACGGTTCTATCGCGTCCGCTGAGGCATCGCTAGTTGTCAACAAACAAACGTCAATGAATATCCAGACCACGCTGGCTAGTGACTCACAGTGATGTGGCCACGGTGCCGATGAGGCCTGGGCCAGAGTCTGCTGAGGAGATGCTCTGGGGGATGGAAACGTGATCGTTGTCAGTAAGTTCGGGAGGCATGTCGAGTGACTTCAGCGGTCGGGAAGCATGGGCAGACGATCAGATGACGGATGGTACAACGGCATGTCAGAAGTTGCAGCAGTAGTGAGTAGTGGCAGTGGGTACGTGGGTGAGTCCTTGTTGGGTTACCGGGTTGATTTTCCGAGAATGACCCGAGAGTTGTCAGTTGAGAGTTGACGTAACCTGTGACCTCCACTTGAATGAATCTCTGGATTGGATCCACTCTCCGAAACACAGTGCAACTTCTCTCTCCATCTCAATATCTCTCTTTCTTCTTAACCTCGAGCCCCAGGACCGCCGGCATGAACGAGCGCCGGCACATTCCCTACCTCTCGTTCCACAAGACAATCATCCGTGAAATATGTCGTCCACAACAGGATGACCTCGTCATAATCGCAAAGGGCCTCGGCCTGCGGCGCGTGAGTCTCGAGGCCGAGTTTGGAGCCTCTGTGGTCGCCCTGTGGCAGTGTGTATGCTGATAACAGATTATCTGTGCACTGCTGAAGACGTATGATAGGAAGGAAGACCTGGTCATTGTCGTGAGTACGCAAACTTCCAGCTTCTTTCTGCGTCGACGAGCTGACACGGCAGATCAATGCCAAGGCGGAGGATGAGGCGGGTATCGGGGACGAGCTGGGAATCATGGGCGTGCGCGAGCCAGGGTTTAGGATTCTTACCTACGACTATAGTGTCAAGGAGCGGTGAGTCACTCGCTAGCCCGGACCGTCCCCCGGTGGAGAGCAGGGAAGCTGACTCTGGCAGTGAGGAGATGTACCGCCACGGGGGTCTGTACTCGGTCACCTCGAAGATTCTTGTCACGGACCTGCTCAGTATGTTGAATGCAAGGTGCACAGCTAATGGACAGAGGGGACGGTCCCAGTGGAACTGATTACCGGCATTGTGGTGCTGAATGCTGAGACGTGGGTTATACTCGTGGTCGCTTGCTAACCCAACAGGGTGAAGCAGGGAAGCTTGGAAGAGTTTGCCGTGCGGTTGTATCGGCGCAAGAACCAGGTCAGTCCAGCAGTCACGACGACAGCCTTCGTTGTGCTGACGGGCAGAGCGGATTCTGCAAGGCCTTCTCCGATGAGCCAGAGACGTTCGCGCACGGGCTATCGCCGCTCAAGGATATGCTCATCAACCTCAACATGAACAATGTCACGATCTGGCCACGGTGAGTGGTTAGATTTGGACTGAGATGGTCTGGAGAATTGACAAGTAAGGTACAACGAGGCAGTCAAGGTCGCACTATCAACCCGACAGGCAGAGGTCGTCGAGATGTACCAGCCCATGACCGACCATATGCGCCGGTGCCAGGACGCTATCACGGAGTGCATGGAATCGATGCTCGTCGAGCTTAAGCGTGATCACTCCCTGGTGCGTATCCAGCTCAGACTCGGTGCTGACGTCCAGAACCTGGATCTCGAGGACCTTACTGTGCGCAACGCTCAGTTCAAGAACTTTGACACCATCGTGTTCATGCGCCTACGACCAGTCTGGCACAAGGTCGGGATGAAGACCAAGATCTACGTGCAGGCTCTGGCTGAGCTGAGAGACCTGCAGACGTGAGTTGTGGCACGGTATGCAATGACTAACAGCAGGTGGCTTCTCGAGTATGACTCTGCGACTTTTGCGGCCTACATCAATACATTGCAACGACAGCACTTTCTTGCAGCAAACAAGACGAGTGGGCCAAGAAAGTACCTCCACGACTGGTTCAACTGTCCTTCCGCGGCGCAGCTTGTCGAGGCGTCACAGGCGCGCGTGTCGCGTCCCAAAGTGTTGATTGAGGGTACCGCCAGCACGCTCATCCCGGACGGCGAGGAGCACCACGAGTCTAACACAACGACGAATGGGCAGACTGCGCGTGACGAATTCGCAGAGGAGATGGAAGCTGTGCATGAGCTCGAAGAACGTCGAGACCGTCCCATGGGTGGAAGCCCTATCGCCGAGGAGGAATGCGATGAGGTCATGGAGGAGTTTGCAACGCAGATGGAAACAGTGCCTCCTAACCGCCTGGGCGGGTCGAACCCCAACAACGACGATGGGGATGGTGACGACGACGAGCTCCGCGAGGTATCGCGCGATATGCCACCCGTGTTCCGTCCGCCCGTCTTTTCGCTCGACACCGATCTCGGGCGCCGGGTGGCTGAGCGTGTGCGCAAGGGACACGAGCCAGTTCTCGAGGAACAGCCAAAGTGGAACCTCCTCGCGCGTGTGCTCAAGGAGATTGAAGATACGATCGCGCGCGTTTCAGACTCGCACGCAGGTGGGTTCATGCGATAGTGTCGTTGCTAACCCACACAGGCCAGCCAGGGACAAACACTGTCCTCGTCATGACCGGATCAGACTTGGCCTGCCTCCAGCTCCGGCAATATCTGACGACCATGATGCCCACCGACCCACCATTCGGACCCGAGGCCGGCCGCAAGATGATGGAGACTCTGTTCCTCTCCAACTGGCAGCACGAGAAGAACGGCACGTACCTGTCCAACCCGTCACGATACGAGAATGGTTTCGGCGCCGACCAGGTGCAGCCGGAGCGCTCAGGGCTGGAGCAGAAACGGATCGAGGAGGCGAATCGCCGGCGCGGCCGGCCGTCGTACAAGCGTCGTCGTCAGCGGGCCGGAGCACCGATGCAGGTCTCCCGATCCGAATCGATCAAGGAGTCGACGCTGAAGGAGTTTTCAGCCTTTGAGGCCGACGTGGACATGGAGGACGTGCAGGTGCAGTGGGCGGTGAAAGCGTGAGTTTGACTTATGGGGTGAGAAGGGTCTGACATGGTAGGAGTCTACAGAACGCCGGCGGCGACGACGACTTGGAAGAAGAGTTGCAAGAAATGCCTGCAGCGGGCCCAAGCCGCCAACAGCGCCCTCCAGGAGCCCAGTCCACCTCGTTGCCGCCGCTAGTGACGGACGCGGGGTCGAGCTTACTCGCACGCGCAGGTGTGCTGGAAGAAGATGATCTAAACTCGCGGTTCTCCGACTGGCTACGGGAACAGGGACTCTATGAGACGTGGGACGAGAACTATGGACTCCTGGCACCAGCGGACACTGTCATCATCCGACCGTATGGGGGCGAGGACGACGATATTATGCTGCAAGAGCTCCGCCCACGCTTTGTCGTCATGTACGAGCCAAATCTCCCATTCATCCGCCGCCTCGAAGTGTACAAGAACTGCAACCCGGGTCTCCCCCTGCGCGTGTATCAGATGACCTACACGAACTCGTTTGAGGAGGACCGCTTCCTCGCGACCATGGCGCGCGAGGCCGAGGCGTTCAAGAAGCTCATTGATGATCGAGCCGTGAGTACACCGAGGCAGAGACGGCAAGGGACTGACAACCCCTCCAGAGCATGGTGATTCCAATCTTCAACAACAATCCCCGCGCTCCGATGCGAGACTCTGTCGTCCGCTCGAGGACAACATATTCAACGCGCAACGCTGGAGGAGGCGAGGACACGCACGAGTCGAGGGTGAGTCTGAGATGCTCATGGGACAGTCGCGAGGCGTCCAGTGTGGTAGTGTGGCGCAATGTGGGGTGGTTTGGCTTGAGTGATTGTGTTTGAGGCAGCTTGCGCCGTGTTGTGGTTGGTCGAGACCTAAGGGGGCATATTGAAGTGGCTGACAAGCAGATCATTGTCGATATCCGTGAACTTGGCGCCCTGCTGCCGTCCCTGATTGACGCTGCGGGCATCGTGGTCGTCCCTGCAACGCTCACGGTGGGCGATTACATCCTGTCGCCCAAAATGTGCGTTGAACGCAAGGCGCTCCCCGATCTGGAGCAGAGTTTGGCCAACGGACGACTGTGAGTACATGCCCACTGTGGACGACGTTGACGCGCAGGCACACGCAGTGTGAGGCCATGAGCGCGCACTATGAGACGTTTATCCTCCTCATCGAGTTTGAGCAGGACAAGTTTGGGATGCGAGTGAGTGCAGCACAGGCGCACCGCGTACTGCAGCGTAGGCTGACCGACAGGGCAAGGACGAGACCCGACGAGAGGGCGCGCCGCCGCCAGACGAAGACACGTTCTACCTACAATCCAAGCTTGTGCTTCTTGTGCTACACTTTCCACGTCTGCGGATCATCTGGTCGTCGTCGCCGCACGAATCGGTCAAGATCCTCTCCGACCTCAAGCTGAACCACGACGAACCTGACGAGGTCGCTGCCATCCTCAAGGGAAGCACAGCCGATGACCCCGACGCCCTGCGCGCGCATGTTGAGAACGCCGCTGCGGTCGAAATGCTTCGTGCCATCCCTGGCGTATCTAGCCACAATCTCGGACACGTGATGGCCAATGTCGGTAGCATCCGCGAGTTTACCGACCTTGACTTGGAGGGGGTCAAACGCATCCTTGGCGAAGAGAACGGTTCCAAGGCATACGCGTTCATGCACCGCGATGGGCGCAGGTGAGGTGGTGACGGCGAGCAGGAGCCCACAATACTTTAGAGCTGGAACAGGGACGAAGTAAGTTTGGCTATCAGGTTGTAGGAGCCCAGTCCCATATTGACAAGCAGTGCCAGCACGCGATCAAAGTGGAACAAACTAGCATACGGGAAGGCTAGCACTTGAAGCAAGCATGAGACACGAATCACCGTGCGGAAGAGGGAGGGGACAATTACGGCCGTGCCTGTACATGCGGTGGGCACTGCTTTCCGCCATCGGGGCGTGCTCCAGAAACTATGATCATCATCGTTGCGCACGCCAATATTGCCTCTGCTGGTGCTCTCGTTTGTGTTGGAGTTCGCGTCGCGTCTTGGCATATCTGGGCGCCTCGGACCAGATCGATTCGACAAAGTTGAGCACGCCGCGTTGGGTACGCTCCCGCACGATGGGCATTTGGGCCAGATTGCCGCATTGTACCTTTTTATGTATCTTTAGGCTCGATGACGCGCACCCACGACGCCCCCAAATACCCCGACTGATGCACGCACCACACCCGCAGCCGAGTTTAAGCCTCGCCCTCTCATCCTGATCCTCTTGCGGGGTAGAGGGCGGGGCCAACAGGGAGGGGGTATGGACAGACCCCGATGCCGAAAGGCTGCAGAGTGGGTGGCCAAGGGTGGCCAATCATCTCGTCGAGACGCATCTTGACGAGGTCATGTGGCCCCCGGCCAGGTCCCCCCCTGCATTCTCCTTCTCCCTGGGAGAGCCAGACCCTGGTCTCAGCTGATGGCCGACATGGACCGCAGAGAGGCAGGATTGGATGCCGCGTCGAGGCAAGCAGAGGCGAGCACTTGGGAAGCTGAAGCCTCTGGCAGCGAAGCAGTCGCTAGTGGCAGTCTCGCCGGGGCTGGATGAAGCCAAAGGAGGCAAAGAAAGGGGCTAGCGAGACAGTTTAGTCAGTCTGGTGGGTCTGGCCACGGTCTGTGGCGACAAAGGCTACTAAGGACGCCACAGGAGTAGAGTAGCAGTCGGCATCAGACTCTGATTAACCCCTGCAGGCTGCAGCCACCTGGGCCCCCAGACCGTAATGCACCGCACCGTCCCGAGCGTCATGTGCATCCAAGGTCAGCCTGGCTGCAGGCTGCACCCAGCAAGCAAGCTCGGTGCCGTGCTCTGCCGTGCCGGGGGTGCCATTGCTCGTGCTCTCAACCCTCGTGCTCGTGCTCTGTGCTCCATCCACTCACTCCCCCCTCCCCTCCCCCTCCCAGACCCGACCCAAGCCTTGTCGGCTAACCAAGCACTCCCACCCTCTCGAGTCGTCGGTTCGACGTTGGTTGGTTCTGGACAAGTCGCACCCATCCCTCGTGCCCATTCATTGTCCGCTACGGTGACAGCCACGATCAACAGGTGCCATCGGTATCGGCGACAACGACTGTGGCCGCGCACACGACCACTGCAGACATCCCGACGACGACGCCAGATCCCAGATCCTCAATCCACCCACCCACCCACCCACCCACCACACGCACCTCGCAGCAGCAGTGCACACACTGTGGCTCGACACGCGCACACACCTCACACCGCACACTGCACGCCCGCCTCCCTCAGCCGCCAGTTGTACGCACGCCCTCGTCTCTTGCTTCCCGCACTCTCCGACTCGTCGTACTTTGTCCCTCTCGTCCTCCTTTGATCTCTACTTGTCATCCATCCACATCCTCTACAACTCTCCACCATCCGCTCTGCGCCCCTCGACAAGCTCCTAGTCACCACCCACTCGTACTTGTGTCCTACCTATCGCGTGTCTTATCTGTTCATCCACTAGCGCTACAGGTCGTGACTGCCCCCGCGCTACCGACGGCCAAAGCCCGCTCGCGCACACCCCCACCGCCCAAACCCGATCCCCTCGTCCCTATCTACCTCCTGATCACTTGTCTGTTGAGCTACATATCCCCCTCTCCACCCTTATCAACCTCGACGCCCATCCTCTCTCCACACCCCAACCACATCCGCATCGCCGCGCGGCATGTCGCTCGCCATGCCGCTCCCGCCGCCTGCGGCGCATCCGTACCCGCTCTCGCGCTCGTCGACGCCTGGGCGCGCGAGCCCGACACCCCCATCGAGTGCGCGCATACACTCGCGCCCGCCGTCGCCGCCCCCGGGCAGCAACCCGAACGCGGCGGCGGCGCTCGCGCACACAATCTCTGCGCCCCCGACGCCAGTCAACACGACACACCTCGTGCCCCTCGCGCTGCCCGTGGGCGCCGCTCTGCCGCCCGGCCTGGGCGCGCTCGGGATGGAACGCTGCCGCTCGTCCGAGGCAGTCCTCAGCCACCACGCACACCAGCATACCCAGCAACAGCAGCAGCAAGCACTCGACTCCCAGCATCAGCACCAGCACCCGCACCAGCACGTTGTTCAGCAGCACCAGAACCCAGTGCACTCTGGAATGTCCGTGCCCGGTGTCCCCGCAATTCAGGGCGTGCCGCACGACCACGAGCGGCCCGAGCACGTCGACCAGGCCCCCATTAACGGCGTCATGGGCCTCGGCGTCAGTGCGGCTTTTGCGGCCCACAAGACGAGCAGTGTCGGGACGGTGAGCGCAGACGCAACGCCCCGCAAGCCCCACCCGCTCGCGAGCGCCATGCCCAATGGCGACAGCAGCAGCGACGGAGGAACCCACAGCGACGACGTGAGCCCGCTCGCTTCCCCGGGGCTCGGCAACACCCAGCTCCCGCACACGGATGATGCGCACGCCCACCCCGACGATGCCGAGCCGCACGTGGACGACCACGACCACGAGCACGACGACGTGGTCGCGGGAAGCGACACGGACGAGCGGATGGACATTGACGAGGTCGAAGTGCCCGTCCCCGAACTGGGTCCACCGACGAGCGACGACTCGGGCGTCTGGGGCATGCCCAAATGGGGCCTCGAGGACGAGCGGCCCGAGGTGCGGCCTGGCGTGCGCCTCGTCGGCATGGAGGAGCTCCCGGCCCTGCTCGAGCGGCATTCGATGCTCGACACGCCGTCCCAGGTCGTCTTTCCCTGGCTCCACGGTATCAGCGATGACGGCGCAAAGGGACGCGAAATGGGCGCCTTCTTTGGCTATGGTCCCCCCTTTGAGCCGCCCCCCTACCGCGGCCTCATGGTCATGCTCTCCCCGCCGCACCCGTTTGACCGCGCACCGCTCGCGACGTCGCTCGCTACTTCGCCCGCCGACGCGGCCCATGTCAGCCCCCTAACCCCGCTCCAACCGTCGGGGGCTCCAAATGCCTCCCTTACCGTACCGCGCGAGCACGACGAGCCCGAGTCGTCGTCGTCGTCTTCGGGCGTTGGCTCGTACAAGTCGTCGGGGACCGAGGAGACGGCCGCAACGTCGCCGACAACCACAGTCGAGTCGATTGGCCCAGACACGCCGACGTCGACCAAGCGCAAGCTCAGCGACGTGCACATTACCGTCGCCGATGGCGATGCCGCCGACACGGAAGGCAATGTCGCCATGCACCCCTGCGAACCCAAGCGTGTCGCCCACTCGCCCACACAGCCGATGGCGTCCCTCCCCGACGTGGTCGCCGACACGGGCACCGACTCGGAGTCGGACGACGACTCGTACATTTCCGAAGACGAGCCCGGACCCTCGTGCCTCCTCCTCAACGCCGTCCATGCCATGGACATTTTCCACCTCCCCATGTTCCCTAGCACCCCCGGCCGCCGCCCGTCGTACGCCCGCAAGTCGTCGACAGGCTCGGATTTGGCCCGTGGCCGCTTCCGCCCCGCACGCCTCCCCAACCAGATCAACCTGCGCAACCTCCACATCCAGCAGATCAAGTATGCGACCGTTTCCGACATTATCCTCTACGCCCGCAACGGCGTCGGACCGGGCGTCCTCGAGGTCGCAGAGGCCATTGCACAGGCGCAGGAAGACCTGTACCGCCAGCGCATGGACGAGTTTTACAGCCACATCCAGGCGCGCGGCGAGGGCGAGGGTATTGACCGCCCCGTCAAGTATGGCGTCTGGGTCCTCGTCGAGCCGTTTACAAAGGTCGAGCGCTTCTGCCCCGAGCTCGTCAACCTCGACTCAGAGGGTAACAAGACTCACAACTCGACCCTCGTCGACCTGTTTGAGCGCGAGGCGTACGAGAGCCGCCAGATGACGCGCGCGACCGAGGTCGTCGAGGGATTTTGGGTCGGAAACGACACAGACGTTCCCGGCGGCGCCGACGACGGCGCAGGCGCCACCGTCCCCTTTAGCCTCTGTGTCCGCGCGTCCGAGTGCTCGGATATGCCCACATCGGCCGCCCTGGCCATCGCGTACCGCCAGCTCGTGGCGCTGGACCGTGCCCGCAGCAAGGAGGAACAAGACTTGGGCTGGGCAACGTCGCCAGCGACTCTTGCACTCCGCAACCTGCTCTCGCCCACGGGACCCGCGACGTCACCGGTCGTCGAGCAGGTCGCGCCTGCGCCGGCCCAGCTCGGCACGTCGCCCGACGAGACGCACATGTACGCCCAGCAGCACGCGCTGGAAAACCACTATGTCGCGCTCGAGTGTGCCGGTTCGTGCCGCACGATTACGGGCCACATGCGCAACCTCGCCACCATGGCCGACATGGTCGTCGAGCTCGTCACGTTCCTTCGCAAGATTGTCGAGGGCCGCGACAAGACGGCCGTCAAGCACACGGTCCTTGTCCATTGCCAGGACGGGTACACTGAATCGAGCATCATTGTCCTGAGCTACATTATGGCCTCGCTAGGCGTCACCCTCCCCGAGGCCTACCTCCACCTCCAGCTCGTCGCCCAGCGCTCCTTTTTCCTCTACCCGTCTGATCGGCCGCTCCTGCACCGTATCGAGGCGCGTCTTGCCTCGGAGCGCCGCGATCGTGCCCTCAAGGCGATGCGCCAACAGCAGCACGCCAACGCGCCAGCGTCGGGTTCTGCCAGTAGCAGCAGCGCGCAGGCATCGCCCACGACGCCCTCGTCGTCCCTCTGGAAGACGTGGGGCTTTATCCGCGGCAGCAATACCGAGGACAAGGAGAAGAAGCGCGAGCGCGAACGCGAGTCTGAAGCGTCGTCGCCGCACAAGGCCGAGGCCGCACGCCGCGCCGCCGTCGACGACATGCAGACCGGTAGCCAGGCGGCCCTCGACGCCCGTGTCTGGTTTGACGACAAGCGCTTTGACGGCTTCCCATCGCGCATCCTCTCGTTCCTCTACCTCGGCAACCTCGAGCACGCAGGCAACGCCGCCATGCTCCGCTCCCTCGGCATCTCGCACGTCGTGTCCGTCGGCGAGAGCCTCCTCGAGGGCTATGGCGAGTATGACCCCCAGCACGGATATGTCGGCCGCAACACGCTCGCTGCCGAGGCACGCGCCGGGCGTATCCAAGTGTGAGTAGGGAGTACACGTGACACTCGGCACTGACACACAGACTCGATCTCACCGACGTCCGCGACGACGGAAACGACCCCCTCCGTCCCGTCATTGCGCGCGCGTGCGAGTGGATGGAGCAGGCACGTGCCGCCGGCGGCAAGGTCCTCGTGCACTGCGTGAGTCGGCCCTAACCCAGCCGTTGACTGAATCTCGCTAACGCACAGCGTGTCGGCGTGTCACGGAGTGCCAGCATTGTGGTATGTCTTTATCAAAAGAAAAAAGGATACAGCTGACCCGCAGATGGCCTATTTGATGAAGTACCAGCGCATGGGGCTCATGGATGCGTATTTAGTGACGCGCGCGCGGCGTCTGAATGGTACGTCGAGTCGAGTCGAGTCGAGGCGAGTGGTGCAGGCATTGCGGAGACGGTTTGAGGGCGTCAATGTCGGCAGGTGCCCAACACAGTCGTGACTGTCACCACTGTTGTGACTTTCACCACGGCCGTGTGGTCATGACCCTCGTTGCGCTCGCTTTTCCGGAGACCCATTCCACGGATTGTTCTGGTGTACCGGGAAAACGCACCTCACACTGCCTATTTGCCGAAAGCATGACGCTGACGTGCGCAGTGCTCATCCAGCCCAACCTGCGCTTCTTCCACGAGCTCTTTGGCTGGGAGGCCGAGCTAGCGCGCACCGAGGCGGAAGAGCGCGAAGCCCGCCGCCGCGAAGCGCAGCACCTGGGCGTGCGCGACCCGGCCGCCTTGGCGCTCCTCGACCAGGACCCACCCCCACGGCGCATCCTGTATTCGTGGCCGACATTCTGTCGCGATGTGGTGAGTCTCAGATCGCCCGGCGGAACGGGCGGCTCCGGATCGCCGTCGGAGTGTGGCGATTCAATTATGCCAGCATCGCTCACACTGCAGCACTGCCTGAACCGCCGCTTCCTGTGCAACTAGTACGACGCGCGCAGCGCGCGACGCTGCCCACGACACTGGCGGTGTACGCGACCGGGGCGGCTACGTCACGCGTGTCGCACGTAGCCGGGTCAGCTCGGCTAGCCCGGATCGACAAAACCCCTCCCCCCTCAACCCCCGACCCTTCTCTACACCCAGAGCCCCGACTCCCCGACATGCCCATTGTGGCATGCTTTACCCTCCCCCATCCCATGTTGAAGTACACGTAAGAAGACGACCACACCGCGAGACGCCCAAAGACGACCGACCGAAAGCAAGAAGCCCAAGCCAAGCCAGACGGGATCCCAATGCCCCTTGACAGACAGACGTGTTGTATTGTGGCCTGTGCATATCGTGGGGCCCGACGTGATGCCTTCGTGTTTGTGAGCGTGTTGGTGCGGTGGTTGTGCAGTGTTTGGCCGTGTTTGGGCAGTGTTTGGCGGTGTTTGGGCGTTGGTTTGCAGTGTGTGTTTGTGCAGTGTTGTGCTTCGTGCTGGTGTAAATGTGGTTGGAGTCGGTCGTGCACATATCCTGCTCGTGCTCGAGTTTTTGTGTCTCGCACTCAGGCTGCACGGACTCGACGGCTGAGCCCGTGCACACCTTGCGCGCATGCTCCTCGGCCGTCGAGTAGTACACTATCCGCACTGCCGCCCTACGTTATCAGCCGCGGGATCGACACGGCTAGCCGTGGCATTGGGACAATCGGGTGGACGGGGCAGAGCTAGCGTTCCGGCCTGGGTGGGCACGTGCACACCACCCCGCAACGCGATACGATTAACCCGATTGCTACCATGCCTCGATTTCTACCATGCCTCAATTTCTACCATGCTTCGATATCTACCACGCCTCGATGAACGATGTACGATGTCTACGATGCCCGATGGGATACCTCGGCCTCGGCACTCGGCAACTTCCGGACATGGCAGTCAAACACTAACTGGTAAACTCAACTCTGTTGGCGCCGACGTACTTCTGGCCCTCTTTAATGTTTGCGGTAATGTGAGAAGGTAACGTTTGGCGTGACGCTTGATCGAGGTAATGTGGCTGCGACCAGGGGATGGCACATGACACAAATAAAAGTCTCGCCGGTTTGAAGTTTGGGCACGAGCAACGAGCAACTCACCGTAAGCGGCAACTTGCAACCCGCAGGCCGAGCGCACTCTGTCGGCACAAGTCTGGAAGCGGAGGACAGGCCTGGATCCGTGCGTGGCATGGTTGGCCGAGTAGGTGTCCAAGTTGGCCAGTACAGTATCTACCGCCTGCATCGGTGCACGGGATACTTATCTGGCATGTCTGGCGTTACATGCGTACCCGATTGGCCACTCGTGGTTGCAGCCGATCAGTGATCGTCATGAACCGTCGATCCCGCCAAGCAACTACTTGACCACGGGTAGACAGACACCTGGCAGCTACCTGGCAGCTACAGTCGGCACCGCACAGTCCACACACATGAACAAGTGCCATTGCCCCATTTGACCAAGTTGGCAGTCGCATGAACGAGTGGGAGCGGTGCCACTATGCGGCCCTCCACGCCCGTTCACGGCCCGACCACGGCCCACATACGGAACGGCACGCACGGCAAACACGCACCCCAACCGAACAGCCTGGCTAACGTACACCCGAAAGCATAATTAAACGACAGCAAGAAAAACAAGCAAACGGCAAAGGGCAAAGGGGTTGGTTGCATGAGGGAAGCCTGGTACTTGCGTCATGCAGGGCGCCGTGGTGGGGGGCCCTGAGGCGCGCGTCAAACAAGTGATCGGCGGGTTGGCGTAACCTTCGGCGACTGAAATCTGTTCTGGGAGTGGGTTGTGGTGTGTGTGGCGGGTGTGTGCTGGGGTGGGAGGTAGTGGGTTCACAGTGGGCGCGTGTGGATGTACTGTAGATGGGCGTGGGTGAGCCGGGTGGGCGGAGTATTCTCGGCATGTATTGGCAGCTCGAGCCAGTAGCGGTCCCGCTGGAGAACGGCGAGTCGCTTAGCACAGCTGAGCACTGAGGACATGTTAGTGGCACAAGCTTGCCAGTGACATGTGGCACAGACAAGAGACTCTCACGAGTCACCACTGCAAGCACCAGCATCAGCACCAGCATCAGCACCAGCATCGGCACAACTCCAAGTCCCGCGGCAGATGTAGATACCACTAATGAACATGCGTCACAGACTCGGACGGACACCGAGACTCGACGCCGATGTGCGTCGTCGGCGTCGTCAGTGTCGCTGCTGGCCTCCCTTTCTCTTCCCCCCTTCCGGGCTCCCAGACGTCACCTTGCCCCGTCCGTCCGATCCTTGTGCGCCGTCCGAATCGGTTCCAGTACCCGTACCACTATTCCGGTGTCACTGTATCTTATTTCTCCCGGCGGGCTTCGTACTCGTCCGAGATCCATCAGTTTGCAAGCTGCACCCGTCGGGCTTGCATTGTCATTGCTCGGGCTCGGTGATCTCTGTCCATGACGTGGGACCGCGACGCGGTCTGCAAAGCTTCCACTGTTGCGGCTGGGTTCCAATTCCTTCCAACTCGAACCCACTGGAACCGGTGCAGTCGCAACTGCAACTACTCTAGGCTGTCGACGACTGTCACTCTCCGCCACTTGGCACCCACCTCCCTCCGTCACTTGCCACTTGCCACCCTTCCCTTCCGCGTCCCTCCCCCCCTCCCCCCCTCCCGCCTGCACTGCCACGGATATCGGATCCAGACGGAGCAACAGGTGCCAGAGTCCATCCGCATTCTGCAGATCCCCACGTCAACCTCCACACCAGGTGTGTCACCGTCATACCCGACCGCCACTCGTCCAGGTGCAAACCGGTCCACCTGTCATCGTCGTCCTCGTTGAATCGTTGGGGACCCGCTTCCTCGCTTCCGTCTTGCCTGCCAGCTGCCTGTCCTCCCCACCGCCTCTCCCTCTGCGTACCTCCCGACACTCCCCACCCCATACCTCACCTCCGGCCCATGTCCATCCGGCTCGCTTAACTACCCCCGCTACCTCCGCACGATCTCGGTTCCCTCGACTCACTCTGCTTCATTCCCCGCTCGCCACTCGATACCCCGTGGTCGCCGGCCGCGGTCACTACCACTGCCACTACCACGAGCACGAGCACACGCAGTACTCGAACGTGCACCCCAGCGTCCTAGCGTCCTCGAGCATACACCGGCGCAAGTCCAAGTCACCGGGCGCGTGCCAAGCCGACGGATCGCATACCTCATCGAGCGGAGCCCCCAACCTTGTCAAGTAGCACATTGGCGACCCTGCGACCTCGCCGAGCGCGGCCGAACGCACGGGCAAACCGCACGTGCTAACGTACCTGGGTGCTACCTAGGTGCCCGGACCGCGGAACGCACGCAACGGGGCAAACGACCACGCGCCAGGCCCCCATTGTGCGCTGCGCTTGCGATTGTGACATTTGTGTCACGCAGAAGGAATTCAATCAACCCCAGGCCTCACCTGCAATAGAGCAATTCAAACGCACGCGAGACCGACGTCCTCCAAAGGTTGCAAGGTTTGAAACGGAGCCCAGGTCCACGCGAGCTTGCGAGCTTGCCCGAGCTCGGTTGCAGCTGCCCAGCTTGGGTTGCCCGGTTGCGCGCATCGTGCCCCACAGAGCCACGCGCGTTCCAGCGTACCAGCTCCAGGTCCCAGGCTTGGCCTTTGCTTCTGCTTCTGGGCAGCGTCCAGGTCCGGTGATCAGCGGCCTCGGCCCTCGGTCCGGACGCCGACAAACTGTGTGTGCCGCCGAGCCCAACCAAGTACCAAGCCAGGACAAGCAAGTGTTCCTGCGTGCCCGTGCGCGTGATCGGCAGCGACGCGGACGTCCGAGCGTCGGCGAGCGTGCTATTCAGAACTAATTCTGTCGGCGCCGTCACATCTGGCAGCGACAACAGCCGGGCCTCCACTCGTGCCGCGCACGGCCGGGCTGCCCTGCCGTACACGTCACGTCGGTGCATTGACACATTGACATTGGGCACACACGCCGGGGTCACGGGCACGACGTCCTGCACGTCTTGGGTATAGTGTGGCTAGCGTCCAGTGTTCCCTGGATCCATTCCGTCCCTCTCCCTCCAATTGTCAAACTTGGGACCTCGTGCGCACGCAGACCGACCCCCACCCCCGTGCCCGGTGGTACCCCGGTGGCCCCGAGGCCCCATATCCCATTACCTTATACCGCGAACCCACCCCTGCCCTCGTGGCTAGCGAGTGACTTGTCCCCGTGCGGTGGTGCGGCAGCGGCAGCATTTTTTGATTTTTATTTTTTTTCCTTTGTTCCTTTGGGATTGGAGTTGTCGTTTGTGGAACAGGGAATCGTCCCTGGGTTGGACTGGGTTGGCCTGCAAGCTGCCCCGTCCCGCCCCTTTGTTTCCGTGCCGTGGCGCACCTTACCGTCCCACTCGGCACTCGGTCTACAATACAATACTTGCCTCCCTCCCTGGGCCGGTACGCGCTGCCTCTCCTCCCTGCCCCTGCCACTTCTCACATTCTCGATCACTTTTGATCGATTACTGTAGCCACGCCACGCCAAACCCACACCACCCTGCAAAGAGTTTAACACGCCAGCCAGCTGCGCCCCCACAATCCACCATCCACCACCCAGCCAGCTGCAGCCAGCCCTCCTCGCGAGCACCATCCAACACAACCAACGCCCTCCCTCACGACACATCCTCACATCCTCTCGCTCGTCATCACTCCCCTCGCCACCCCCATCCCTCTCCCCAAACCAACCACCACACCCTCCTCCCTCACACAATTCCAGCCCCCTCACCGTGCCCGGCGAAACCCCGCACCCCGCACCTCGTTGCCGGCCGCGCGCCGCCGTCTTCAGGCGCACGGACGTCGGCCAGCCAGTGTTGCAGCCACGCCCTGACGTGAGTACCCAGCCGCCATCGTGCATCCCTGTCACCCTTGTTGTTGGTGCCAGACACGGCGCGCCGTCATCGTGAGCGTGCTTGTTTGTACACTGATGTCCGCATCAAACACGCCGAAGTGTCGGCGCGTTCGTATCTCACCTTGACCCTTCCTACCTGCTCCCTCGCGTCCCCCTCGCGCATCCCCTGCTCACACCCAGCCTCCGCGATGCCGTCGCGCGTCGCGTCCTCATCGCGGGAGCGGCTCCCCGACCCCCCCATACCACCTCTTCCATCCGCGCGACCACGGCGCAGCATTCGGCGAGCGACGGCCGCGTTTGTCCTCGCCGCGTGCGCGCCGTACCTCACCTCTGCATCTCCCATCCGCGCCACCTCTCTCCTCGCACCAGGACACGACCCATATCCTGCCCCAACGTCGGCAGCGACGGGCAACAGCACACTATGCGGCGACAACACTCCCCTTGCAGAGCGAATAGCCGGCGCGGCCGTCGGCGCCGCCCTCCACACACTCCAGGACTCGGTCCGCGTCATGTCTGACACGTTACTCGGACGATCAACATCGGTCACTACTCCCGGGCAGCCACAACGGCGCTGGGCCCAGCTCGACATTGCCCATCGCGACGTGAATGGCGTCCAGGTGCCTCAAGGCTACGTCGCGTTGGGCCAGAGCGTGAGCCCTGGCTTTGTCGTCCTCTCCTACCTCATCTCCCTCATCGGCTCGCTGTGCACGCTCGAGCTCTTGCTGCGCCGCACATCGAACCGTGGCTACTCCAACGTCGCCCTCCTCACCGCCGCGGGCTGCTGCTTTGGCGCCGTGTCGACCTTTGCCATGCACTTTGTCGGCAACCAGTCGCTCGCGCTCCACCATCCAGCCACGGCACACCACCCCGACTACCCCACCATGGGTCTCTCGTACTCTGCGGGTTTCACGGTCCTGTCGCTCGTCGTGTCGTGCGGTGCCATGACGTTTGCGTTTTTCGTCATGGGCACCGACGTCCGCGTGCGCGAGTGGCGCTCGTGGCCGTGCGTCCCAGGCAGTCGCGTCCGGCGGCACGGGCGTAGATACAACGGCCGGCGCAGCGCGCGTGACGACTATACGCGGTGGAAGCTCCAAAAGACGCGCTTACCGCGATCGCACAACATTGGCACCATTTTCCAGCAGGCCGGCATGGTCACGAGCTGGTCGCTCATGGACTCTCGTGAGGCCAAGCACGCGCACGCGCCTCGCAGCTGGCGTGACTTATTCCTTCCGACGCCGACAACCGCGTCCCCGCCGCTCGCGTTCAACGACACCGAGGGCCCGTTTCTCGACGAGGAGGAAATCATCAAGCGCGACAAGGAGCTTCAGGAAATCGACTTTCGATTCGGCCGCAACGCCGCACGCGAGGAAATGGACCGCAGGCAGATTGTCCACATTGCCTCGCCGCCAGAGACAGAGTCGACCGCAATGTCTCCCGAGGTGTCCGTATCGGGTCTCCAGGGGGGACAGGACCAGCCGCCCTCGTCGCCAATGGCCGCGTATTACCCCAAAGGCGAAAGAGGTCCTCCCGGCAGACGCGAGCAAGACCACGAAGACGAGCCTGGGTCGCAGTTCCGCTCCCCGTCTCCAGAGTTATTCGTCCCAGGATTCTCGTTCCCGGCACGCCCACCACCGCTCGACACGGGCTCGACATCGAACCTCCTCCCCCGGCCGGAAGCAGTATCTGTCTCGAACGGCGGCAACCCGTATGGTCACCCGTACGGCAATGGGGCACCTTACTCCAACGGCCACGCGCCCTCGCCGTACCAAGGCGCTACCAACGGGTATTCCAACAGCTACCCCAACAGCTTGTCAAATGGCCTCTCAAACCCCTACTCGCAGTACGATGCCTATGGCCGCCGTTCGTCGCTTCCCACAGTCACCCTGCCGCCGCCACCGGTGCGGAGGACTCTTGCGAGGATCCAGAGTCTCCCAGAGCACGAGCCCGAGATGACCACTATTCCCTCGCGCCAGTCGATTGAAAAGCAGAGCCACGGGTCACTGCGGTCGTCGTCTGAGCCTGCCAACCAGGGGTCGCGTATCGACCCCGTCGTGTACGACGATGAGCTCTTCGCACGTCCCCGCAAACCCCCCGGTTGGCGCAGGCGGCTGCGTGCAAAGATCAACTCTGGTGGACCCCTCACGCGTCTCGAAAAGGCGCAGCGTTTCCTCGGCCTCGACGTTGTGACGTGGGGCGAAGTGATCAAGATTATGGTGACTGGCATGGTCGCCGGCTGGGGCGTCGCGGCGATGCGTGAGTGGAGAGAGACTTCAGAATTGTTCACATCTAACGCGGACCAGACTACATTGGACAGGTATCCATCAACGACATTCCGTACATTGCGTACACGGTCGGCAACGTGGTGGGCTCGATTGTCATTGCATCGGGCGCCGTCATCATTGCGCTCTACATCATGTTCATCATGCTCCGGCCCAAGCTCAAGCACTCGTGGATGTCCAAGATTATCGTCGCCATTATCCTCGCAGGCGCAGTGTGCGGCATGCACTACTGTGCCATGATGGGCACAACCTATGGCTGGCCAGTGGACCGTCCCCCGACGAGCAGCGGCATGGGCCCCACCAAGCGCGCCATCACGGGTCTTGTTGCCGCGCTCGCATTCGTCGCATGCCTCGCCTCGGCCGTGTTTGTCATGATCAACTCGATCCGTGACCGCAAGGAGCGTGCGCGCCGCCGCCGTGTCGTCGTCGCGTCGGTCCTTCTCGATGACCAGGACCGCATGCTCGTGAGCGCCATTGACGGCCTGCTCCCGATGTGCGACATTGCGTCCCTCACACCGGCCGACGTGTCCCAGAGCAAGAAGGGCAAGAGGGTACGGAGCGTCGCCGGGAGCGACCATACCGAGGCGTCTGCCCTCGGCGTCGACCTGAGCACTGGCCACGAGGCCTTTGTCCAGGCCATGAAAATGTCGTGGTCGTGGCGTAACCCGTTCTGGTCGTCGATGAACCCGTTTGCGTCGAATACAGACCTCCCGCCGCCCGAGGCTGCCATGAGCCCCCAGTCAAACGTCGCCGTACACGGTACGCCCCACGTCGGCCCCGGTAGTACGCGTTCTCGCCGCGGCTCTTCCCACACGACAGCGGGTGAATCAGTCGCCTCGAGCGTGTCGCCCACGCGCCTCAGCGTTGCGCGCTTTCTCGAAAAGTTTGCAGTGTCCGCCACGCAGCTCTCGGTCCGACTCACGGGCCAGCAGGACGGGATCAACCGTCTTGGCGTCTTGTATGACCAGATTCTCACCACCGGCTGGGTCCACTTGCGCAACAGCAAGGACACAGTGTCCAAGGGCCAGCTCATCTTCCTTGTGCGACGCGTCTCGTCGTCGCAGGAACGGTCCGACCTGCTCTCGCGGCACTTTATCTTTGCCGACCCGGCGTCGGTGGCCATGTCTCTGCACCGCACGCTCTCGACGCCGTACGAGCACGCGATGAACTACCTCGAAGACATGCGGTCATTCTGCGACTCGACGATGCGCATGCGGCTGCGCCCCAACACGCTCTACACGGGCGTCGCGATTGTCCAGGCCACGCCGTTTGACGGCCTCCGTATCCTGCTCGAGCAGCGCAACCGGTCACAGCTCCCGATGCGCGAAGTGTGTACGTTTTCGACGCTCCCGGGCCTGCCTGTCAACGTTGCCGAGGGCCTGGCTGGCACACTGGACGAGATTGGCGAGGCCGTCACTTGGCTCGAGGGCATGAGTCTGTTATCTGTCATTACGCGCAACATGTCGGCCGAGGCGGCGCGGGTCGGTGGGCCCCGTGTGGGGCGCCTGTTAACCGCGCTCGAACGCGCCATTATCCCGATGCTCGACGAGCTCTTGTCGACCGACGACATGGCCTACATTCTTCCCCGCCTCACGCTCCACCCCGTGCTCGTCCCGATCACGCCTGCCGCGGCACCGCGCGCCGGACACCCGGGCTGGGTCGCGCCGCACATTGTTGTCTTTTACGCAAACTACGACGTGGCCGTCAACACGTTTACAGACAAGTGGCTCCCGTTCTCGCTCTTCCGCGCCCAGCACGAGTGCGTCATGGCGACCAAGATTGACTCTGTGACGCGCGCCGCCGAGGCCAACCCTGCCACCGGAGGAGGCCGAAACACACCCTTCCTCATGTCGCCGTCGCAGACGACGCCGAGTCTGCTCCTGGGCCCGACCCCCGGCGGCCCGAGCCCCAACGGCGGTCTGTCCCCGGGCGGAAACTCAAACTCGCTCTCGCTCGACCCGGGCAAGTACAACTATGCCCGCCGCCCGAGCAAGGTGCAGTTCGAGGTCCCCAACGTGTCCGTGTTTGCGACCGACGAGAGCCCCGCCAACCTCGCGATGACGCAGCCGCTCCCGTCCCCGAGCTACACGTTCCCCGCGCGCGACCCGGGCGCGAGCGCGGTGTCGACGCCGTCGCCTACGGCACAGGGCTTCACGTTCTTCCCCAGTAGCCGCGACAGGCAGCCACCGCGTCGTTCGAGCCTCGCCAAGAGCGTTTTCCGCGACGACCCCGAGATGCCACAGCGGATGCCGGGTGTGGCGCAGTGGGATCCCGAGTGGCTCGTGCATTTACTCCGGACGAGGTTGCGTGCGGATGCCTCGTAATCGCAATCCGCGAAGCGGCTGCGTTACGAGCTGCCACTCTACCCAGGCCACCCCACGTCCCAGACTCAACGTACTCGGCCTTCATCGCCTTTTCATTTTTCTTTCTTTCCTCGACTTTTCTCGATTTGCTTCACTTGGCTTCACTTTTTGCTTGGTTGCATCATGGCATGGTCGCATTGTTGTTCAGTAGTACAGTACGTACGGTAGCGTAGCGTGTAGGCCCGCGGGCGTACAGTAGTAGTGGCCGCTGGTGTCTGGCTAGAGCTGGATGCCGGGGTCGATGGATTTGCAAGGTCACCAACCGCAAACTAGCACTGAGGGCGTTTCTCCACTCACGTTCTTACGCCAGATTGACACATATTGAGGGCGGTGAACGGGCGGTGAACGACAACGCCAAGGCATCTGTGCACACTCATACTAGCCCATAAAGTCGACGATAGTGGCATTCCCATCCCGAGCTTACGAGGCACCCACGCCAGCAGAAGGTGCGTGCCGTTAGTCTTGACCACTGCCGACGGCATGCCGACGCATCAAAGGGATTCTACGCCAGAGCCGTCAAGGGCGGCCAAAACGAGAGAGCAAGACACTGCGGTCACAGTCTTCCCAGGCGGAGAATAACAGGATCCGCATCCGCCGACGATGGCCGATGACCACGGCTCGGACAAAGAAACACTTGCCGGAAGGAAACTCCACGTATGAAGATCAACACTAACGGTTGCACACCTTGCACGCGTCCTCGCTGCCGTACTTGGCTCGGTGCCCTCGCCCACGGCCATGCCAGCAAGCCCAAGTCCAAGTCTGCCACTTTGCACCCATGCACACCCCTCATTTGTATCGAGTTGCGCTCGGCTGTGTCGCCTAAGGGCATGAGCCACGTGATAATCAGATGAGTCGAGTCGCGTCGACATTGTGGCGCTGTGGCGCGTGGTGGAGGCAACCCCAGCCTGTCAGGGGTTTGGCTACCCGCATTCTTTCTTTCATCATAAATCACTCGCGGAGATACTTGCAAAATGCATTTTCCCAGGCTGTCATCACTGTCGCTACGACTACTCTGATCACCTTCCCCTGACTCTCACCACCCACCCAGCGTCACCCACATGTCCCTCTGGTCGACCCGGATCGCGCGCGACGGCTTTGAGAGCGCATACGGGCGCTTCTCCACTGCCCGGGGCGACGTCGAACGTATGCCCGGCGCGGAGCTCAAGCTCCTCTTCCTGCCCGTGCTGACGCCAGCCGCGAGCCAGATGCTGCGCGACGTGCCCGACTTTGTGCGCGGCCAGCTGCAGCACTATGGCGTGCGCTATGAGGAGAGCGAGTATAGTGGCAAGGGCGCGGCTCTGCTCAAGAAGGCCCTCAAGGCTGGTCTCGTGCGTAACAGTACTCTCTACTGTATATGTCGCTTACGCGCAGTTGGACGAGGTGCCGGCCGAGATTGAGACGCTGGAGCGCGCGATGCACGCCGAGTGGCTCGACTCGCTCACGCCCGAGCTCCTCGCGGACGCCCCCGAGTGGGCCATGGTCAAGTACTTTGTCGACGGGGCCGGCGAGCCCAACCGCACCAGGACGACGCATGTCGTCGCGTTCCCCATGCCGGCGTTCAGCGTGCACCGCGGGGGACCGGTGGGCGCCGTCGCGGCCGACGTCCCCGGACTCCACCACGCGGTTGGGGAGCGGACGCTCTATGTCGGGTGGGACAAGGACGCCGTGAATGCCGCCGCTGGCCCCCAGCCCCCCGCAGAGGACGAGGAGCAGCCCGAGCAGAGCGAGCGCGAGCAACAGCGCAATGCCGCACACCAAAAGTACCTCGCGACCGCCAAGGGAAAAGGCAAGGGCAAAGGTGCGGCTGCGGCTGCCGCCGCACCCGACCCTGTCGGCAAGTATATTGTCGACTGCGAGGCCATCGAGGAAAACTGGCCCGACTCGGCGCAGGACATGACCATGTCCATCCAGCGCACGCGTACGGGGGGCGTCTACCAGGCCCACTTTGACTTTGGGATCCTCGAGGGCATGATGATGCTCAGCGAGGACAGGGGCGCGCTCGCGCCATGGGCCGAGGGCGCGGACGACGACGACGACGACGACGACGACGACGACGACGACGGCGATGAAGACGACGACGACGACGGCGATGAAGACGACGACGAAGACGACGACGACGACGGCGATGAAGACGACGACGAAGACGACGACGACGAGCGCGTGCCCACAGGCTCCAAACGCAAACCCCCGGCCCGCGACTCCAAGGCAGCCAAGACGGCCAAAACAACCCAAACAGCCCCCAAAGCAACCGCCCCCAACCCCACACCAACATACTTTATCATTATGAAGTCGCGCGAAACGGGCGAGGGCGAGATCAACCCCGACCCCGAACGCGGCTCTATGACCCTCACCCCCGCAACGGGGACCATCACGGGCCGCGTCGACATGTCCGTCGTCGGCGATCAGGTGCCCTTTACCGCGCGCAAGGTCTCGAATGTACCCGGTAAATCGCGCGAAAAGTGGGAGAATTTCTCGTGGGCTCAGTATCAGTATGAGAACGAGGCGAGGTGGGGGTGAGTGGCCACGCCTGTGACGCCTTTGCCTCGCTCGTTTGATCGAAGGCGAGGGTTGGACGTGCCGAGGTCAAGCGGCTGCCTGTCCAACTCTACAACCCACGGACGTCAGCTTGGTGCCCTCTCGCTGTTACTCGCTACAGTAGCCGCTTGCCCCTGCTCGTTATCCCCATCGCTCCATCTCCATCCACCGCTTATCCGACACGTCAAAGTCTTGACACCACTTGCATCTTGTTCCCTATCGTCCCCGGTCGCCAATCGCTACCACTCTCTCCTTGTCGCCAGCCACATGCCTAACCCCCAACAACCCCCCTTACGCTCACAAACGCCGATAACAACAGGGAGAAAAGACCAGTAGGGCGGCTCATATCTGTCGCCCACTACCTCGTCGCGATTCCTACCTCTGTACTACCTTATCAGTCTTGCCCTCACTCGATACGCATATGTCCCTGTTATCAAACCCGAACGTTCGCACTGGGATACAAGAAATTGGGTGGTGGGTGGCGTGTGGCACTTGGGACACCAAACGGACCCAGCACTCAAGCCTGTATTCTGTGTCCAGCCTCGACCAAAACAGCCTTGCAGAAACCAAGCCCAACTGGCCAGAAAGGCAAGGCCCTCGCTGGGATTCGAACCCAGGCCCACTCCCAATGCCAGAGGCGTACGATTGACAACAACCCTAAGAGAGTATGATAACCACTACACCACGAGAGCGCCTTACGTAATGGTCTGGGCATTAGGTGTCTGGCGGCCGTCGGCCGTCGGAGACGTGTCTGGAGACTCATGAGAGTTGTGGATGTTGTGGATGTCTGGCGGTGAGGCAGTCTGGTATCCAACATGAGGCATCGAGGCAGGGTTGGAATTTGTACCGTATAGCAAAACGGTTTCGATGCTGTTGAGCGGGCAGAGCTGTATGCCACCAAGTCCCTTATCATCAGACATCGTTGGTGAAACGGTATCATGCCACTTTGCCATAGTGGCGGCAGGAGTTCGACTCTCCTACGATGTAGACGAGTAGCATTGGCCGGGCATGTGATGCCTGGGTAAAGCTTTACCTTTTGGTTTGGGAATGGGAGAGTGCTGTTTTTTGGGCGTCAGGGGATGGTCCGTTGACGGGTCCGGTCATCTGTCAAGGGCCATGACCGATGACTGCCTCGATGACGGGTGGGTGCCGTTTGGTGCGACTGGGCGTGGGTGATACTGTGCTGTAGCTGTAGCTGTGCCAGCCTCGTGTTAGTGTGAGCGCAGAGTCATGAGGGTTGGTAGTGCTGTCCAGGTCAACTGGCTACACAGCAGCCTGCCAAGCATGTTAGTAGGTACGACCGCTTACTCTCGGGGCCACACCAGCAAACAGCGAGCGAACCCGGCGACCCTCCCTAGCCGACCAGCCAAACATGATACATTGTCTACACCCCCACCCTAACGCGCCATCCACCCGCCGTCGACGACGAGGCACTCTCCCGACACATAGTCGCTCGCGGGCGACGCGAGGAAGACGACCGCGCCCTCAAAGTCCTTTGGCTTGCCCCAGCGGTTGGCGGGGATACGCTCGAGGATCTGGCGGCTGCGGTCCTTGTCTGCGATGAGGGCCTCGTTCATGTCCGTGGCGATGTATCCGGGGGCGATGGCATTGACGTTGACGCCCTTTGCGGCCCACCCGTTGGAGAAGGCCTTGACGATGCCCTGCACGCCGTGCTTTGCCGCCGCGTACGCGACCACATTCAGGCCGCCCTGGTACGCAATCAGGGACGACAGGTTGATAATCTTGCCATTTGCGCTGGCCGTGCCCTCCTTGCCCGAGGGTGAGCCCGTGACGCCGCCGCGCGTCTCGAGCATGTGCCGGCCCGCATCGCGCGTGATGCTAAACACCGCGTTGAGGTTGACCTGCATGACCTCGTTCCAGTCGTCGTCCGGAAAGTTCTCGACCGGGTGCCGGCGCTGGATACCCCCGCAGTTGACCACAATGTCGATCACACGTCCAGAGGCAACCACCGAGGGGACGAGCTGCGCAACCGCCGCCGCGTCCGCAAGGTCGCACACCACAATGTCTGCACGCCCGCCCTTGCCGTCGTAACCGCCCTCGGACTCGATGCGCTCCTTTGTTGCGGGGTTGGCCGTCGAGCGCTGCACCAGGATCAGGTCCGCGCCCGCCTTGGAGAGCGCGAGGGCAATGTCGGCGCCGATGCCGCGCGTGCCGCCTGTCACCCTGGGGCGTTAGTAATCGTAGCGCGAGTTGGAGCGGAAGCGGGCGAGGCTGGGCGATGGGGAGATGGGGTGCAGCCTGCGCCGTGAATGGGGAGGGGGGTAAGAGGGGGAGGGCGTAAGATGGGGAACGAAAGAGGGGGGCAAGATTGGGGAGGGAGCAAGGGGGGGAAGGGGAGAAGGGGAGAGGCGGGAGGGGAAGGGAGGCCCCAGAGTCCGGAGGGCGGCGCCGCACAAGATGCACTGGACTGGCGCTGGCAAGACTCTGCCCAGGACGCCGGCAAATAAACCAACGTCCAGGACGCGAGTTCCCTCCCAACCCGTCACTCCCGCCCATCTCAGGAGCCCAGTCCGAATGGCGTCCTTGACATGTGCCGGAGATGGGGGCCGCTGGGTCCAGTACCCCCTCCCCCCCCCCTCCCCCCCACACCGTATCTCCGCCCCGTATCCCACTAGCACCAGCCCCAGTACACCGTCTCCCCCCCCCCCCCCCACCTCCCTAACACTTCACAAACAACAACACTCACAGCGCAGTCTTGCCCTTGAGGCTGAACAGACTCTCGAGATAGCTCGACATGGTAGAAGAGTTGAAGAGGTAGAGAGGTAGAGAGGTGATGGGTGAATGGGGAAAGGCGGAAACCACGCCTAAAAGGGAGTTTATACACGGCCGAGAAAGAGTGGGTGCAGCTGGTGGAACGGCGGAGGGACCGGTCCGGCGTGCCGGAGGGAACGGACGGGGGAGCTGGCGGTATTCCACGGCATCTCCGGGGCGGACCGGACATGGCCGGATGTCGAACGGACGGATTTGGTTCCGGTTATCCATTCAAAAGACGGGCGAGTGTGGCAGTGTGCCGGGGGGTGTTTGGGTTGTTCGTTGTGCATGGTGCAGTGGGCATGCTGTGGCGTGTGGTTCTGATCGTGTGCCCGTAGCTACGGGGTGGTTTGCCATGCCATGATGCTCACTAGGTCGTGCATTGTTGGGTCGAGTTATCAGGCCGAGACCCCACAGGCCAGAAGTCTGCAACCTTTATTCGACAGAGTGGCCGAGTGGTATCCTTGTCTTTGCAAGCATCCCTGTTCATAGCGCAGTACGCTTCCCCAACTCGTACGACATCGAGCAACACACCCCAGACCCAACCAAAACCCATGCATACCAATCCAAACCCCCACGCTCAGCCTACGCCACAACGGGCTCAGCTGGCACACTGGCAATCTGCTCCGTCTCGCCATCGCAGGTACGGACCGTGACGCTCCCGTCGGCATTGCCAAAGTAGGCGGCCTTGGCCATGCCGCAGAAGAGGCCGACCTCGACGACGCCCGTGATGAGCTTGATGGCGACGAGGAGCTCGGCGGGCTTTTCCATCATGGCCACGGGGAAGGTGGCGTCAATGATAAAGTTGCCATTGTCGCTGACTGCCGGGCCGGCTTTTGCGGCGCCGCCCATGCGCAGGTGCGGGGTGCCGCCGAGCTTGACCAGCGAGGCCATGACTTGGACATAGGCAAAGGGGACGACTTCGATGGGAATGCCTTGCTTCCACTGCGGGGTGAGCGCGATCGGGATGGGGTGGGTCGCACGAGTCATGTGCTAGGGCGCGCTGGGTGACAGCCACCTCGTTCCGAGACGGGACAGTCCTCGTTGGGGTGTCTGCGGTGCCTATCACAAGCCTCGTTCATCCACAAAAAGACCAAACAGTTCTCGATTAGTGTGCGTAGTCGAGTTGGCATCCACCAGGCAAGCAGCCATGCTTATCCAACAAGCCAAACGGCACTCATCCGGTATACTTCTTCCGTTGGTGCTGTGCCGTGCTCTCTCTTGGTAGCGAACATGTCACAGCCAAGCCACCTCATCCGCCAGACTCCAGAAAGCCGTTCCCGCTCCAGAGGACGTCCCCATTCCAGAAATCAAAGTCCACAGTCCAGAACCCAGAATCCCGCACGAACCCCACCATCACTCCCCCCTCGCTCCCACTCACGTTGGTACCCAGCACAGCCGAGTTCTTGCGGTAGTCGGCGACCATGACCCACGTGTCGGCCATGTCGGCGAGCACCTTTTCGCGCAGTTGGCACGCGCCGCCGCCCTTGATCGCGTTCAGGTCCGCGTCCACCCTGGGTGTGAGCGATAAATGGGATTGTTGATGGGACGAGGCGGCGTTTGGGGCTCAGTCGCGCGAGGGTTGCAGGTGTGCTCGCTGCGTCTGTAATGTGCACAATGCCATGAACCGCGCATCTTGTGGCAGCGCTTGGCTGCATGATGTTCACAACGCCTGTTCCGTCCACGATGCCTCGCAAGTCAGGTAGCTTGTGGCCACAGTGCCGTCCCCCGCAGGGGTATGTCCCGCGTCGATCGGACGCCTAGCGTAGGTAGTTACTTCCCACATTGGCGCGGTCCGTATACCATGAAGGTCGTGGAACCTCTCCCACCCTGGCGCTTCGCACCGCTCACAACCTCGCCAAGACCCCTTGTCTACCACCAACTCATCTCAGCCCCCCACTTTCGTTCCCAGCTCCCAGCTTTCGC
This sequence comes from Pascua sp. PH4015B, assembly GCA_025502685.1. Lineage (NCBI taxonomy): Eukaryota > Fungi > Basidiomycota > Tremellomycetes > Trichosporonales > Trichosporonaceae > Pascua > Pascua sp. PH4015B. The sequence goes on along the minus strand of JAMFRD010000048.1, from coordinate 173,688 downwards.
CCCCAGCTTCCGCTCCCAACTCCCAGCTCCCAGCCCCGAGGCCCCCAACCCCCGCTTTCAGCCCACAACCCCCACTTCCAAACCCATCTCACATCCCAATACTCACTCATCCGCACCGTCAATCGTGACGTCCAGGCGCGTGTACTGGTCGACATCGCCGAGTGCGAGTCCCGCGTCAATAATGAGCTGCTTGGACTGGAAGCCTGCGTGTTAGTTACCGTGTCCGGTATCCGGAGCCTGCGTCCAGCCAATCGAAGCAGTAGTACGTGCTGCCGTGCTGCCAGTTCCGGTGCGGCCAGCTTCAGTGCGGGCCAGCACCAGTTAAGCTAGGCAAGCCGGTTCAACAAGCCAAGCCAGTCCACCAGTCCAACCAGTCCAGCAATCCCGGCCGTGACCTAGCCTCCAACCAGACTCCACGCACCAGTGGGGAAGAAGATACGCCCCGCGTTGGCGGCCGCGCCCTGCTGCGCGATACGGTCCACGACAAACGGCACCGTCGAGCCCGAGCCGATACCGATGAGCTGTGTGTCAGTGCGTGTTGCGTCACTTTTCTAGGTGGAACGGGTGTAATGATAAGTGACACTGGGCCAGTTGTAGGTGTGGCAGTGGCAATGGCAGGGACAGACCTAAGCCCGACGGGTACCCTCGTGATAGTGGCATCGACAGTGGCAGCAGCCGAGACAATGTCGAGTAAACAAACATGACAGTGACAGAATGAATGACACTGACACGGCACGTGAGAAACTGAAACGACGAGGGCACGTGAGTACAAGAGACACTGGGAAAGCATCGTAGCGAGCACGGGCAGGCATGGAATGACAGCCATGGAATGCGCGCTACGTACGACTAGTTCTGCATGCCCCAGTGATCCCCGAAAGCTCTGCCCGACGCCCGACGCCAGACGCCCGACGCCCGAAGGCACGCACACCAAAGACAACCAAAGGCCACAAGTGTCCTGTGACCGTTGAGGTTGTGGAATGGGGCAGGAATGTATTCCAGCACTGGTTCTGCATGCCGCACTAGGTTCCACCACGATCCCCGAACGCTTCGCCCGAAGCCCGAAGTCCGAAGGTACAAGCAAGAAGTGTCTTGTGACGCTGTGGAATGGACGAATAGCGAGTGCGAGTGGCAAGGGGAGGGAATGAGGAGGCGAGGCGAGGTATCGCCAGGCCGCGGGCCGCGGGACTGGAGACTTTGGTGACCTAAACCGCACCTCCTCCTCCTCCCACCACATGACATTCCCAGCCCGTTCGAGTCTCTCATTCCACCGTTTTCCAACGCGCATATGTCGGTTCCCATTGTACCTTTCCCACTAGACCACCACACCACGCCAGTCACCGGCGCCCTACCCTTTCGGATGTATCGACCCCGGTACCTGCTCCACTCCTCCCCACCGCACCGTTGCAGGCCCACCCATACCAGACACAATGGCCACGCACCTTGTCCTTGGCGCCGACATGCCGGTCCACGGCGGCATACCCCGCGAGACGCTTTGCGGCCTCTACCGCGTCGACTTTCGTTGCCATCCTGCGCAGAATGAGGGCGGGGCGAATCGTGGTGATTAAGCGAGCGGGCGAGCGGGCGAGTGGAGGGGGTGTGAGGGTGGGCGTGGAGGTAGAGTGGGTGTGGAGCCGAGGTCCAAGGCGTTAAGGCGGGGTGCTGGTGGTGGTGCAGAGAGCAGGAGCAAGGGCCAAACCGACAAACGTCAAACCTCGAGCTCCTCGAATCGCGAGTTGTCATCCACCTTGGAAATCTCTGCTGAATCTGGGGCCGCACGGGCGCGCGCTCCGATACCCCGACATTCCGCGTTTACGTAATATTGTTGGAATGATGCATGCAGAATCTTGCTGAAGGATGATGACGACATGTCTGGGTGGGGTGGTGGCCGTTGTGGTGGTGTGGTGCGTGCCTTGTGGGCCTGGAAGTGGCGACTGCGTGGCGACTGCCGCACACATGGGACCCACCTCAATTGTCGAGAATGTAACGACGGCTGGGAAGTTACTTAGACACATGTGGACATGTGATGGGTGCGACCTGTGATGCAATAAATTCTGGCGGAAAATCCAAAACAAGCATCCCCCTGAGCTCAAGGTGACTCGCAAATTGCGGGGCCACCGGGATTACTGCAAGGAACCGGTCGTGTCGATGGAGCAAGCCCTGCTCCACTGGACATGTGGTGGGGTGACTAACTAACTCGTACGAGTTCAGGCGCCTCTGCGGCCCAATTTAATGACGAAGAGTATCTAGACGTCGACTGCGTGCAGGCGTCAAACGGAACTGCGGCACTAGGGCGGCCGCCGCCGCCGTCAACCTCAAGCACGACATGTGGAACGGGTTAGCGGCGTGGGGGCGGAATGTGTGCGTATACCGACATACCGATGGAGCCGTGGAGCCTGCGCCGTTTCCCTTGTGCACAATCCTGGGATCCGCGTTTAAATTCTCTCGTGCGCGTCACTGATCTAGTGAGAAAAAAAAAGATGGGGCTATGATACAGCTCAATACATGGGTGGTGCTAGCTAGCTCGCTAGGCTGCGTTTTAGACTCTGGCGCGTGCCCCGGCGGCTCTTGCGTGCCCCGGCGGGCCCGTCAATACCGCGCTCCATACCGCCATACTGCTCCTCTCCACCCGCGTGTCTTGCCGGATGCAATGTCGCTTCTGCCGTGTGCTCGGCTCTGCTCTGCCCCGCTCTGCGCCGCCCTACCCGCTCCCATTCTCCAACGCTACGACTCGTTACGTCACGATACACACGGTACACACGCCGTCCTCGCCCGTACCACACACCTGGAATACTCTATGCTTCCACCGCTTCCACCACCTGTGCCGTCGTGCTCTCTATGCCAACACCTCTGTCCCGCGTCGCCCGCCCCAACTCCTAGGATACCTCGGTCCACCCCTCGACGAGCGCGTCGACCGAGGCGTCACCCATACCCGCTTCGTCCACGTCCTGGACCGAGCCGGGAAACACGTTCCCCTGGGTCTGCTGGATACCCTGGACATGTCCCTGCTGCTGCGGGTCGGGCCACACGCCGACCTCACCACTGGCCCACATCCACGGCTCGCCCGTATCGCGCGGGAGGTGGCCGGTGCGCTGCAGGTGTGGGGGCAGGGTAAACCGTTTGTGCGAGGGTGCGACGTGGCCGAGGCGGAGGTTTGCCTTGGAGCCCGGCGACGACGCGGCCTGCTGTGCGGCCGGGGTAGCACGGAGCGCTGCTTGCTGAGCCGAAATGGAGTCGAGGCGGCGGTACAGGTCATCGAGGCGGGAGCTGCGCCACGTCGGCGTGCGCACCTCAAGCACCTTTTCAGCCTGCCCCTCGGCCCATCCGCCCTTTCCCGGTCGCGCCTCAGACGTCTGGGAGCGCAGCATGTCGATCCAGTGCGTCCGCCGCCGCTCCGTTGCCGACAGCGGCTCGTCGTCCTCTCCCGCAGACGAGTACTCGGACGACATGTAGTCAATGTGCAAGGCCGCCGGCGGCAGGTGTTCGGTAAACTCGGGGTCCTGTGCCGCCTTTGCACGCCGCTTTTGTTTCTGTCCATGTTAGTCTCCTTTGTGTCTTGGATCGTGTCATCGACTTCTCGATTGGAGTAGGGGTAAATGATGAAACATGGCGTGCACATCAAACAACTCACGAGGTCCTTGCGTGCCCATCGCCGTCGGTTTTTGATATACTTTTCACGTTTCCGCGCCGCCTTGGGATCCACTTTGGCCAGATAGGATTTTGCAAAGTTTTGAAAAGCGGTGCGCGCAGCATTCTTCAATCGTTAGCACCACTGCATCACCTAAGCCCGTGCCACCCGGCCGAAAAACGTCAGTTTGGTCAAAAAACTTACATTGACAATCTCCTCCTCGAGGTCTTCAGTGGGGACCTTTGTCCACGCTTGGAACGAGCGTGCTTCGGCAATAAAGATGGTGCATATGCGTTCGAGCCACTGTGTGGGTGTTAGTGCACGGTGATCGGCGGCTGCACAAAAGTGGGTGGAGCACAGGTACAGGTGACGATCTGGCTCCAATATTTTTCCCACCTCCAACGCCGACACCCAACAACGCGGTTAATACTCACAGTCGCGTTCATGGCGTCCCCTAACCCTGCCATCCAGTTGGGCACCCAGTACCCGCCGTCATGGGGCACCTCTGGCCCACTCGGTGGTGGAAGTGGATCTTCGGCGCCGATATTCATGGCATAGCGCATTTTCGTGCGAATGGCGCGCGCGAGCTCCACACGGCGGCCCTTTTCGACACGCTTGCCCGTCTCGAGGTCGCGCTTGGGTGGTTTGCGCCGGCTGCTGGCGTCCTCGAGGGTGCGTTTGCGCGACGGCCCAGCGGACTGGGACCCGGGTGGAGGCGAAAGGATGGACTGTTGTGCTTGCTGCTGCTGCTGTTGTTGTTGTTGGTGGGGGACGTGGACCTGCATGTGGATGGGCGACTGCATGTGTTGGTGGACGCCTTGATGTTGATGTTGGACGGGGACGGGCTGGTGGAGACCGGTTGACTGGACATGTTGCTGTGCTGCTTGCTGCGCCACTTGCTGTGCCGCCTGTGCCTGTGCCGCTTGCGCTGCTTGTGCTTGTGCTTGAGCCTGCGCTTGGGCTTGTGCTTGTGCTGCCTGTGCTTGTGCTTGTGCTTGTGCTTGCGCCTGAGCCTGCGCTTGCGCTTGCACCTGTGCCTGCGCGTGGACGGCCGCCTGTTGCTGCTGTGGTGGAGGGTACTGTGCAAAGGGAAAGGCAGTGAGGGGGAGCAGGTCGTTGCCTTCGAGCCCAATGTCGGCCGGGTCTACGCCCATGGCGCGCAGGGCGCGGCGTAGACGGACGACTTCAGATTTCAGTTGGTCGATGGTCCAGCCGTCGAGCGACGCCGTTGACAGGTCGTCGTCGGGGTCGACGGGCTGGAGGTGCGCCAGGGCGCTAATGAACGAGGCTGTATGGTCTTCGTCCATTTCGGGTTACATTCGGAGTGGAGTGGGAGAGTAGACCAAGTGGCGAGGACAAGAGGTTGAAAGGTCGGGGGTGACGATGGATTGGAGGTGGGAAGCGAGAAATGTAGACGGGGGGATGACAAGTGCGCCGCGGCGTAGGGGGGAGGCGAGGGGAGGGGGAGGGCGAGTGAGAGGGGGGGATGTGAGAGGGGTGCGCGAGAGCGTGGTGACGACCATTAAACTGTGGTAATGTCTGTCAGTGTACAGTGTACAGTGTGGTGCCCTGCTCCCACAGCTTACACCCCTGCCCAGTGGCGAATACACGGACATACAAGGGATCTCCGGGTGAGGATTGTGAAAAATCAACAGCATCGAGCCGTGTCGCCTCTGCTCGCAAGCCTGTACGCGCACGACGCGTCACTTTTGAGTGTGAGCAGTGGGTGGGTGCTAAGGGCCAAACGAGGTGGGCTCTGTTTCATCCACCCAACTCTACTTTGTCTCCTCACTCATCTCACAATCTCATCTCCTCCTCCTTACTCACTAACGTAAGGTTCGCCACGCTACCAACAGCCCATTTATACCCCCGTCTCCGACCAGACCCACCACTACCCACCTCCGATCTACCCGACACCACCCATCCAGCTCTACTCATCATGTGGTCCGTGCCTTCTCGTTCGGCTCCTTTCCCCGCCCCTGCCTTGCCCGAAGATGACCTCGGTGTGGCCGCGTGGCCGCATGTCTCGGACCTCATCCCTCTGATACGTCCATTTCCACCTCCCGCCGACGCTCAGGGGGTTACATGCTGACGCCGCAGCAAGCACATTTTGAATGCCCAGGTCGCCATTCGCGCGCCCTGCTGCCAAAAGTGGTTTGACGTGAGCTGGGCGTACCGTTTGTTGAGCTGACGACAGTGCCCCGAATGCCATGCCGAGAGGTCAGACCACCCGCTGCGCAAGACGACCGAGATGGTGTTTATGTGCAAAAAGGTGCGTGGAGCGTGGGGCGGGGAAGGACGAGGTTGGAAGGAAGGGTATGGAAGAGGGGAGAAGGGAGATGGGGAAGGCGTGCGCGGTGGGAGAGGGAGGGGAGAGGGTGCAGGGGGGCGCAGGGGGCGCAGGGGCGTAGTTGCAGACGTCCAGGAAAGGGGAGGAGAGGCAGAGGGCGGAGAAGTTGAGAGGGAGACGGAAGAGACCGATGGCTAAAGAGTTGAGGCGGAGACGGCACGAGCGGCCGCGGGGCATGCCACCCCACCTTTCTCACAGCCACGCCCCCCGGCATTGCTCACCGAACTCCACGCGCCCCTGCCCAGCTGTTCCGACTAAGCTGACACCACAGTGCAAGAAGGCGTTCCGCAAGGACATGACCGAGTACGAAGAGGCAGACGAGTACTGCCCACACTGCGACAACCAGTATGTGAGTCGGCTTGGGCTTCGTTGGGGACGTAGAGTGCGCGCCGCGTCGGCTTGGCTTGGGTTTGAGCTTGGATTCCTCTCTCGACGGCAACCAGCTCGTTTTATCCCAGGTCTTGGCCACGTCAGCCACTCATCTTGTGGCCCCGGTACACTCTCTGCTCGCATCCCGCCCGTGCCAAGCATCTCCGAACGTAGGACGCAGAGCGGCCCCTTCCACACTCTCCCTCCCCCTACTCTCTCCTCCCGGCTCTTTCCTCCTTGCTCTCCTTGCCCCTCTCCACCTGAGGTGTCGTCGCCTCCACTTCGTTACCCCACCCCAAACTCCCCATCTGCCAGACTCTCCACCAGCCAAACTCCTCAACCCCCCCGCCCCCCTCCCTGCCCAGACATCGACTAACCCCAGGTCATCGAGGCCAAGGAACCCAAAGCAATGCTCGGCGTCGAGGGCGAAGACGCGCGCATCGACAACCGCATGCTCAAGGACGACCGCGCAAAGGAGCGCGCCGGACGCAGCCTCTTTGACATTGACGTCACGGACAAGCTCGACGTCCAGCAGCGCCAGCAGCAGCAGTGGCAGTAGGCGGGGCGTGCACGTAAGTGCCGGGGCCGTGGACCCGGCCGGCGCCGCGTGCGTGTGCGTGCGCGCACGAGGGGCGGCGAGCACCGGCGCGCATGCGGGGAAAGAGCGCGCAGAGGTGAGGACGGGGGCGATGGGGGGCGAGGGGGACGAGTGGTGGTGCACGATGGGGTCGCGCGTGCGTAGAGAGGAGACAAGGTGTGGGCATGTTGAGTCTCGATTCACTTGTCTGCAGACTGCGCTCGAGGCCAGCCTGCGCCACCTCCCCCTCTCATCGTCAACCACCGGCGTCACTTGCATCTCACGCCAACACCCCCGCATCGAGAAGACAAGTGGACCTGTTGCATGATGGTGTACCTGTACAATGCATATCGTAATCTTCTACGATCCGATTCTGATGCTGATGAAGTCTCCAAGCCGTTGAACTCTGTGCTCCTTTCCATCTCCCCTCCCATTTCCATCTCCACCTCCCACCTCCCATCTCATCTCTCATCTCCCATCCCCCGCCCCCCCCTATCTCCTATCCCCTCGCTCCCATCTCCCATCTCCCCTCCCCTCTCTCCTCAGCGGCCAATCCCCGCCTACTCTGGAATCCTCGGAAACCCATAACTCCCATAACTCCCCCTACTCCCCGTCCCCGTCCTCACACTCGCGGGCCTCGTCTGGAGACGCCAGCGACTATCCGAGCTCGTGGCCGCGTCGTCGTACTCGAGCGGGGGCGTATCGCCCATTTCGCCCGGGTCGCTACTGGCGGGTCCGAGGGGGCGGAGCGGTACCTCTTTCCCCCCGTCACCCGCCTGGCCCGCCTTCTTTCCACTTTTCCCGATGCGGAAAATACGCTTGCGCGTCGCCTTGACCTCGCCCGCGGGCGTCGCGACAGGCGTGGCGGGGGACGCGCGGCCGAGGTACGGGAAAGAGCGCACGGCAATGTGCTCGTGTGCGCGCGCGTAGGGGCTGAGAGTGTTGGCGGACAGGCTGAGGGTGGCGAGCTGGGAGACGCTGTTGTTGAGCGGGATGGTGATGCGGCCGGGGCGGAGGAAGCCGGATGTCGTGGGCAGGGCCGAGGTGGTGGCGGCCGAGAGCGGGGCGGAGTGGGCCGAGTGCGGCGAGAGGGGGTTCGAGCGCGAGTGTGTTGGGCGGGCCGGGCGGCGCGCCACGGGCTGTGCGGGGGGCACGGGGTAGCTCGTGGCGCGTTCCCGGGATAGGCGCGGGGGGTGCGTTGGGCTGCTTGGTTCGGATACGCGCGGGCGGCCGCCGTCCCATGACCCGCGCGCGCGGGAGGGGGAGCCGGTACGCCGGCCGGCCGCGAGAGGTGAGCCCGGGCGTAGGCCAAGGGACTTGGGGCGCGCGTGCGCCATGTCCGAGTGTGTCGTGAGGGTCCGCCGGAGCGTGACTGGCGGCGGGTGCGGGTAGCCCATGTGCCCGGTCGCAGAGTTGGGGGGCGCGCGGAGGCTCTGGAATGTCAGCGGGGGTGCTTGGGTGGGATAGTTGGGTTGGGACCGAGTGGGGAGAGACCCTCTGCACATGGTGGCAAGCAGCACCCGTCTGAGACGAGCACCATAGCAATAACAATCGCAATGAGAGACACGGATCCAACTTGACCAACTCGAGTGACTCACCCCAACGGTCGACGACGCGCCGACACTGCTCGCCCGCGCCGTAACACTGCCGGTGGCGGTGCCCGCCGTACCTGCGGGGGACGGCATGGGCCCAAAGCCGCTCTCGCTGGGCGCGCGGATCTGGGACTGGGCATGAAACACGCGTGGGCGGGTAACGACGCCGCCGCCGACGGCGGGGAACGACTCCCAAGCGAGGGCGGCGCTGCCGGCGAGGGAGGCGGACGAGGGGGCGGCCGAGTGGGACGGCGATGTACGGCTGGGCGTGCGGCTGGGTGTGCGCATGTGGCCGCCGCTGCGGCTGCGGTCGGCATAACTTGCCGTGCCTGTTCGCAAGGTGTGCGACGTGCGGGCGGTGCCGGTTGCGCTGTGTGTGCGCTCCATCTGCGGGAGGGACGGCGAGGGGTGTCCGAGGCCGAGGTCGAGGTCGAGCGAGTCGTCGTCCGACACGCCGCCGTCGTCCTCGTCGTCCTCTTCGTCCCCGCTCGAGCCCCCCGCGACGTCCATCAGGCTGCCGAGACCGCGGCCTGCGCCGCCGCGCCGCGCCTTTTCCCACAGCCGCCCGAACGCCTCGTAGCCCGAGTGCGTCGGGAGGCCCTCGGGGCGGAGGCCGTATGTGGGGTCGTAGTTTTCAATGTCTGGGAAGACCGTGTACGACGTGGGCGACTCGGAGAGGCCGGCGCTGGGTGACGGCCGCTCGCGGTCGCGGTCTCGCTCGCGCGAGCCCGGGATGCGGTGCACGCCTCTTCTCCGTGGTGTGCTGTGGCTCGTGCTCGCGCCGGCGTTGGACGCCGACGACATGGACGCCGAGAGGGGCTGGGCAAACGGCTCGTGTGGCGAGGGCGCGAGCTCGCCAAACTCGTCGCGCTCCTCGCGCTCGCTGTCGTCGTAGTTTGGCGTCGGCGGCGGCGGGGCCGGCGCGTCGCCGTCGCGGTACGCTCCCGCGCCCGGCTCGACCGTGGCGGCGCCCGAAAACCAGCGCTGCGACAGCCGGTGGATGATGCCCGGCAGGTCTTCGCGGAACATTTCTCGCAGCTGGCCCTCAATCTCCTGCTGCAGGTAGCCGCGGATCACGTCGACCGAGTCAAACGTGCTGCTCACGTCGACATTCTGCAGCGGGTCGTTTTTGAACACGAGCGTGATCCCTTTACTGGCCGAGACGACCAGGATCAGAATCGCGCGCAGGTGCAGCTTGGATAGCCGCAGCGTCATCGGGACCAGCAGCGGTTGGTTGGCCAGCAGCGGCGTCGAGATCGGCAGTGTAGACGACCCAGACAGGTTGGGGTTGTGCGATAGTGGATTCGCCTGCACACGACACCGCACCTCGATCCACGCGTCGCCTTGGTACCCCAGCCGCAAGATGCCCCGGAATCGGTCCACAGAGAGGTCGCCGATTTCGAGTAGGGTCAGCGTCGGTGGCTGAAGTCAGCATTAGGTACTAGGGTGGGTGGGGAGCGGGGGGGAGGGAAAGCGTGGAGAGCAGGCCGTGGACCAGTTGTTGTCCCTTTGTGAAGCGAAGTGTGGTCGCCTCTTTGGAGTGGAGCATGACCGTCTCTTTTGGAAGCGGAGCGTAGGTGTAGCCTAGCTTCTTATAGAGTCTTGGCAGACCACATCTCCCAACGTTGTTCTCTTCTCGGGTCGACTTCCGACGCCATCGCTCCTCCCTTCGCACGATGCTGCTCGCTTCGCACGACTTCTAACATCATTCACGCGTCATCGCCACAGCTCTCCCTTCACCCTTCACTTCAGCCCTCCCGCCAACCTTCAACGCATGTGTGACCAGCACTACTCCACGACCACCACCAACCCCACCCCCAGGTAAACCCACCTGCGTGCCCATATTCAAATCCACAACCTCGATGCGCCCCTGGATCACCGGCGGCTTGTTGCCCTTGTTGAGTGCCGTCTCGAGCATGACCTTGGCATCGTCGTAGAATGCGGGCGAAAACGCCGTCGACCATGAGGGGAAGACGAATGACATTCTGTCGAGGGGGTTGGGGGGGTGTGGAGGGTAGGGGTGGGGGGGAAATTGTTAGGGGCGGGGGCGGCGGGGGAGGGAGTGAAGGGGCGAGAGGGGGGAGGTGGGAGGTTGGTGTTGTGGGCGAAGTTTGTTGTGCCTATTTTAGTGGGACTTCAGTCTACCGCGAGTCGTTGTGTCGCCGAGTCGTCTCGTCTACGCTCGCAGATTCGTGTATCGCGCGTATCCCCTCAGATATCGTCGAGGTGTCTGTCCTGTGGATAGGTGGTGGAACCGGTGGAACTGGCCGGTGGGAGTGGTCGCGCGACCACACTAGAAAGGCGAAAGTTGCAGTTGCAGGGCCAAGCTGCGTGTTGTGGTGTACAACAGGGTATTCCTAGCGCATGTCGGGGTGGTGGTACAGTATGCGTGCGCTGGCACAACGAGGGAGCGAGAGGCGTGAGATGGAGACAGGCAAGAACAAGGAGGCGATGAGAAACAAGTATCGAGTTTACTGCGGGTCGACGTTTGCCAAAGACGCTAGCTAGTATGCAGCCGGCCGTCGTGCGCGTTGTCGTCGGGTCTGTCGGCTGGTCCTCGGTGAGGCTTGGTTCGAGTGGGCGGCAAAACATGCTTGCCTTGATTCAAATCCGCTTTGAACCCGCGCGGAATGGAGATTTGCCCCGTCAATTTGGTTCCGTCGACGAGGTGTACCGCTACCCGGAACCCACCTGCAGTGAGGCTGGAGCCGCCTGCGCCGTCCCGGTTCAGCCACAGGCACGGGCTTGCTGCCACCAACATGTGACGGGTGCTTGCTCGACTTTCTGGACGCGTTCGGGTGGTTCGATTGTCACGTCTAACGTCTAGCGTCTAGCGCGTTTGTGGGTCCACATCATGTTTGTCACCCTCTGCGCCCTGCACGACTAGACCCAGACCCTTGTATAGTACAGTGCAGGTGCATTACTTCTTTCGCGATCGACTACTGCTCTTCTGCCTTCTTCTCGACTATGTACTGCGCCGCCCTGTGGCGGTAACACGCTGCTGACGCCCTCTCTTGTTGACGATCTCCCTCCCATTGGCTTCTGGCTCGCGTCTTCTCGAGGTCCGCTTCGAGCGCCTTGACCATGTCCGCCACGGTATTCTTGCAGGTCTTCGTGCCGGCTAGTACGGGGCGGGCTCATTCTTGGCGGCCTTGACTTGAGGCTTCGCATCGGTCTCGGCGTTGGACGCATTGCCCCCGCGCCGCATGGCCGCCAATTGGGCGCCCAGGTAGGCCACCCCCTCTTCGAGCTTCTTGATCTTGAGGTCCCGGTCGTTTATGGCCGTGTTGAGCTTCGTGACCTCGTGCGCCCTGCCGGTGAGGTCCCAGTTGAGCCTCGAGAGCTCCAACTGCAGGCTCCCAATCTTCTCGCTGTAGCGCTTCTCGATCTCGACCAGGCGCCGGGCGAACTCCGACTCGAGCCTCCTGGTCTCGGCGTCGCGCTCGGCGAGGTTGGCTTTGAACGCCTTGACGGTGGCGTCGAGGATGCGCTTGTCCGACTCGAGCTTGTTGATTTCGCTCGAGTATTGCTGGGCGCGAGTCTCCATCTGGGCCTGGCACTTGGCCAAGTCGGACTCCAGCTGCGCAATAATGGCGTTGCCTTCTTTCAGGTCTTCCCTACCCTTCTCAATCACGCAGTTATAAGCGACCTCGTCCGCGTCAAGCCAGGTGATCATATCCTTCTGATGCTCAAGTTCTGCCTCGAGCACCTTGATCTGAGTGGCTTGGCCCTTGAGGTCGGACTGGAGCCTCTGAATCTCCCCGTTGCGAGTTTCGAGCTCCGTCTTAAGCGAGTCCATCTTGGTTTCGCTGAAGTCGAAGGCGTCTTGGAGCATCACAATTGTCGTGGTGTACTCGGCGACTTCGGCCTTGAGTGTCGTAATCTTGTTGTTTGCAATGGTGAGGTCCGCCTCCAGTTTCTCCTTCTCCGCAGCTGCCCGTGCGGCCGAGGTTGACGCGACCGGAGGCGCAAGCGAACGACGAGGGGTACGGGTACGAACGAGGGCGTCGTCCTCTTGGTTGTCGGCGCGCTTACGCTTGCTTCCGGTCTGGGATACGCCTTCCCTCTGATGGTTGGGCGTGATGGCGAGGGAAGAAGTCCCCGCCGGCGGAGACACCGGTTCCGCAGCGGCATTGTCCTTGACCTTGAGAACGGCGGCGTTGGAACCGCTAGCGCCTGAGGAATTGACGCGCACCCGCTTGGAGGGGCGAGGTGCTGCGGTGTTTCGTTGACCCGCCGAGGGAGCCCCGTGGCTCATTTCGTCCTTTGCCCCGCTCCCTGCAGAGTCAGTGATGCTTTCTGGCCGCCGCAACATCACTCACCGCTGGCCGCTGCGTTCCCCACGGCCGATGTGGCCGGGTTGGCGTCGTCGACGGGCTCGACCTTGACGGCAGTACCAACAGAACGCGCGCCTGCAGAGTCAGTCGTCTATCACCAGTTCTTTCAGCCCCAGTCTTCACTTACCGTTAGGGATGTCGGGCTTGCCAGCCTTGCCGGCCTTGTCGACCTTGAGGAAGACACGAGCCTCCTCGTCCCACTTCCACTCAAGCGCCCCGCGATAGGTGGCCATAGAGCAGCTTCCCTCCCCGTTGCCCTGCCAGCAGTTCCTGCACTGCGTGGTGCGGAAGCGTCCGGGGGTGCTCCCCGGCTTGACAGCGCGGGCAAGGCAAGGCCTTCCTTGGCTCGTACATGCCGCGCACGAGATGGGGGTCACGCTAAATTATTAGTGACGGTCGGATTTATTGATTTGGTTACTCACTTGTAGACCGGCGCGCCGTTGAGAGTCCCGTCTGCGAGTTTGAAGCCAAGCTTCTCCATCGTGTAGGCTTCTTCTTCCTTCACAGGGGTCACCGAGTGGGAGGAAGAGGGGGGAAAGGCGGGCATGACGGGCTAATCGAGGGAAGGGGGGATTATTGCCAGTGGGGAGTTACAACGGCGACAGTGATAAACGAGAAGGGGGGAGAGTGGTGAGATTAATGGAGAGTGGGTAAGGTAGATGGGTAGATGGATGGGTGAAGGGATGGTGGATGAAAGGATGAGTGAATGGACAGAAGGAAGAGCGAATGGAGGAATGTGAGAAGGGAAATGATTTATGAGGGGAGGAAATGATTCCAAGGAAGGGGGGCAACGAGGGAAGGAAGGGCAGCAACGAGGGAAGAAGGAAGGTAAACGTAAGGAAGGAAGGAAGGTAAACCTAAGGAAGGAAGGAAGGTATGAGGGAGGGAAGAAGGGGCAGGGAATGAACGAAGGAGGGAAAGAAGGAAGGAAGACATGACGGAGGGAAGATAGTAAACCGTAGGAGTGCGCGCCACCTCTGTCGCGGCGGGTCGGAGCACCTCGTGTTCCCTACCATGCTCTACATCATCATGCAGCATCCGACAGGTGAGATGCAACCATGCTTCCTGGTGCCTCAATGGCCTATCATGGTCGAGATGCAGCCTGCCGCAGCCCATTAATAGAGCGCGAAGTGAAGGAATCGCCTAGTGCTGTACGGCCATACCTTGTAAGTAAAGTGGCACGTTATCCGTGTAATTGGGGGGTAAACAACCATCAGTGTCAGCTGCGACGCCACAATGTGAGCATGTGAGGCAGACAATGCGCTTCATCCCAAACAAACACTCTCGAACTCGATCTACAGGTTGTATGCCGCGACCAGCCGCTCCATCCGCAACGCCTGTCGGCAGAGTGGGCATTCCATCTTATCCAGGCCGCCAAGACATCCCCAGCAGAAGATGTGGCCACACTCTGTGACGGCCGTGGTGCCGCCGGACCCCTCGCCGGTGCCGTGCGGCTCGAGGCATAGCGTGCACTGGCGCTCTGGCAGCTCTCGTGCTTCTGGGGTGAGGTAGGTGTTGGGCGCGTCGTAGTCGGTGGTGGCCGTGACGACGACCGAGTCCTCGGGTGCAGGGACAGGCGTGGGGCCAGGTTCTGCGCGAGTGTCCTTTTGCAGGACTGTGGTGTGGGGGAGCGCCCCCGACGAGGTGGAGGCTGAGGGTCGAGGGAAGAGGCGGTAGAGGAGTGGGAGTGCCATGAGGAAGCCGAGGGGCTCATAGGTAGGCGCACGGTGTTCCGGTGGACGGGGTGCAAGGTCAGAGATCTGCGGGGTTAGAAAGCGTCATGCTGGAATAACCCACGTATCCGACGCCAGTGAGTCGCCGCGCAAATTCATAGAAACGCCCTCCAAAGAGGAACACCACGAGGTGGATTTCCGGCAAGCTCTGTCCGAGGGGAGACTCGAGGAAGCGGACAAGCCCAGACTTGAATCTCGCCCAGCGCGAATGCGACGCGTCGCCTTGGTGCCCGCGGAGGTAGTTGAGTGCCGACGGCGAGGTCACTGCTGTTGGGAGAAGGAGGAGGAGGATGGTGAGGAGTCGGCGCTGCGAGTTAGGACCGTCTCGTCTTGAGCTGGTAGACATACCTTTCGCGATGGGGGTCGTTGACGCGAGAGAACGTTGGGGAGTACATCGGTGTATTCCTCTCCAAGCGTTTGACGCCCACGGCCAAATGTCAGCAGCAGGTACGCCGCACGGACAGCGAGGTCGATGAAGGTCTGTCGATGCGCCAACCATCGTGTCCCTAGCAAGTCAGCAACTGGATAGGACTGCAAGTGGAAACTGTTCCCAAGTCCAGGTGCACGCCGACACGACTCGTCGGAGTTTAGCGGCAGGCGAGGAAATGCGGCAACGCCGCGGCTATGGAGCTCAATCTCACCTGCAATGGATCGCAACAGCTCAGAGACCAGTTCGGTCAATCGCGATACTTGGGCCGTATCCCTCTGGTGTGACCTCACTGCGTGTTAGCTACGCGTCCGGCAATGCAGCTTACAGATCTGGGCCTGGTTGGCGGGGTCTGGGGAGAGGCGGTTCCATGGGTCAGGTGGTTCGAGGTCTTGTGGGGGTACGGTGCTGAGCAAGCCTTCGGCAGCCGCCACATGTCGTGTGTGGGCGACAGAGTTCCTGCTATCCATGGCGAGTTGGTCGACGCGCAAGATAGAGGATGTGGTGTGGAAACGAGCGGTAGAGAGTGGGTGTTGTGGAGTCTGAAAGATCAAGCGTTGGGAGCTGTAAGTGTGGACGACATTGTGGTCGGGTTCGAAATAGCCGGGGCCCATCGGCGCTCGGCGCTCGGCGTGTCTGCAATGGACGCGGACGAGTTGTCACGCCCACGTGGATTTGGTTCCGCACTTTTGAGGTCTGTTGGGTGGCGAACGGTAGAGTGTGTAACTCTGTCTAAGCTGTTCGAGTTGTTTCTCGTTTCCTCCGTGTCGTCTTTTCAATCCATCCATCCATCCATCCGCACGCTCGACACAGAGCGCCATCCGCTCAAAAGAGGCCCAACGAGGCCCACACGCGCCACCTCCGGCATCGGACACGGCGCACATCATGACGACCATGCTTGACTACCCCACCTTTTCGGAGAGCCCGTTCTTCTTTGACAGGAGGAACCTCCATGTTCCCCAGGCAGAGACTGCACACGTGCAGGTGAGCTGGAGCGACGAAGAGTGTCTTAAGCTGACATTCAGTCACATTCCGCACCGCGCGTCGCGTACTACCACCCAAAAGATGTGGGAAACTACCACTATGGCGTGAGTTGTTGCTCCTCACTCCCTGCTCAACTCACACTCGCAGGAACGACATCCCATGCGCCCCCATCGCCTCGAGTTGACAAACAACCTGGTGCTCGGATACGGGCTGCACGAGAAGATGGCCATGTATAACCCACGGCGCGCGACAGACGAGGAGCTGTGCGAGTTTCACGATGAAGACTACATCAACTTTTTGAAACGCGTCACCCCTCGCAACGCCCAGCAGCTCACAAAGGACTATACGCTGTACAACATTGGAGACGACTGCCCGATCTTTCACGACATGTTCAACTTTTGCCAGCAGTACGCCGGCGGCTCGCTGGCGGCGGCGCGCAAGCTGAGCCAGGGCGGGACGGATATTGCGATCAACTGGAGCGGAGGGCTGCACCACGCCAAAAAGGGCGAGGCGAGCGGGTTCTGCTACGTCAACGACATTGTGCTCGGTATCCTCGAGCTGTTGAGATTCCACCCGCGCGTCCTGTACATCGACATTGACATCCACCACGGCGACGGTGTGCAGGAGGCATTCTACCTGTCGAATCGTGTGCTCACAGTCTCGTTTCACAAGTACGCTGCCGACTTCTTCCCCGGGACTGGCAACCTGAGTGAAATTGGAGCCAATCTCGGCAAGCACTTTGCGATCAACGTGCCCCTCCTGGACGGCATTGACGACGAGAGCTACATTTCGCTCTTCAAGAGCGTCATGGAGCCGACGATTACGACGTTCCGCCCCAGCGCGATTGTGCTGCAGTGCGGCGCCGACTCGCTTGGCTGCGACCGCCTCGGCACGTTCAACCTGTCGATCGCGGCGCACGGCGAGTGCGTGCGTTTTATCAAGACGTTCGGACTGCCACTCCTCGCGCTCGGCGGCGGCGGCTACCGCCAGAGCTCTGTCGCGCGCTGCTGGGCATACGAGACGGGTGTCCTCGCCGGCGCCGAGCTGCCCAACGAGCTGCCCCCAAACAACTATTACGAGTTTTTCGGGCCAGACTACTCTCTCCACCCGCCTCTCTCGGGCCGCATCCAGAACGCCAACACGCGCCAGTCGCTCGAGCGTATCCGCGTGTCCATCCGCGAAAAGCTGCGGTACCTCAACGGCGCGCCCAGTGTGCAGATGCAGGAGATTCCGCCAGATCTCCAGGGCTTTCTCGAGTCCGAGGAGCGAAAACGCGAGGAGCGCGAGGAAGACGCCAACAATGGTACTGCGGGCGAGGAGCGCAGCGATGGACCCCTCAAGCGCAACGAGTTTTTCGACCTCGAGGTCGGCGGCGACGGGTTTGGCGCGAGCGGCGCGGCTGAAAACGGGTCGCGCGGGAAACGGACAATGCGGTTTTAGCGTGCGGCGTGAGTTCGAAGGCCGACGAGTGGGCAAAGTAACTCGCTCGCGAGCCGCTCGCGAGCCACTCGCTCGCCATTCCACTCATCTGGCCGCCGTTTGCCGACGCCTGCCCACCTGCCAGCCTGTAGCCCAGGGACAGTGACATACCCCGCCTCCACTCGATCCCCCGCATCCGCATACCCATGTTGTACTCTACCGTAGCCCTATTTCATGCATAATGTACACCGAAAAGAGAGGTTAACTGCTTACTTCTGTGGCCGTCGGTCGCTGCGTGTGTGCGCTCTGAGCCCCACATTCTCGCTTGCACACGGTCCACCCTATCCACCAGCCGCTTAGACGCCGCCGCCCATACCTGATGTCAGCCACAGCCGCATACGCGTATGCGACGCCAGAACTCACCGGCGACACCAACGACATCGCGAATCTTTGCGGCCTCGTTTGCCGAGAGGCGTCCCTTCATGGCGACGAGGAACGTGTCAAAGACAAAGTCTGCGTCCTTGCGCGCTGCAAACTCTTCCTCGCAGAGGGCGTGGATCTTTTGCCAAAACTCGGGGCTGGCAGCGACGTCGTGGAAGGCGCGCGACGACACGGGGCTCGCCGTCTCGCTCACGTCGTACATGCTCACGTCGGACGAGCATGCGCCGTCGTCGGTCGTGACGGTCAGCAGCGGCGGCTGCGACGTGACGCTCGACATGGACACGTTGGACAGCGTGCGCCCGTGCCCGTTTCCGTGGGAAGAGGCTTGGGGCGTGGACGTGGCGGCAGCGAGGCCCGCGGAAGCACCTGCAGCCGCAGCGGCGGGAGAAGTAGCAGGGGCAGGCTCGGCAGCCTTGACGGGCGACGTGCTCCGCTTGACCATGAGGTGCACGACGGACCCGTCCTCGAGCCCGTACTCTTTCAGCAGCTTGGTGTCCGCGAGCGCCTTGCCCTTGAGCAGCAGGCGCTGCGCGTCCGCGGGCGGCGCGGCTGACGCGGCAGCAGATACCGCCTCTTTGAGGTCGGCGACGCTGTCCGACAGGTGCGCAGAGACAGTCACCGTCAGCGACGGCTTGAGGCACTTGATCGTGAGCTTGACAGCCGCGTCTGGGCGTTAGCTTGACCTATCGGGGAGGAGAGCTGGCATCTGCTATTGTCGCCACGTTAGAGGTTGAGGAGAGAGCAGGTGGGTGGGAAACAGACAACCAGTTCGAGCATGATCGAGCATTCAACCTCCCCACAACCTCTGTCAAGACCCAAACCCAACCCAACCCTCGCCAAACAACGACATTCCCCCAAACCCCACCACGACCCCGACTCCCCGACTCACCCTTGACACCGCCATCCTCGTCAATCTCCGGGGGCGGCGCAACAGGCACGCCAACGGGGGGCACCTTGCGCGGCCGCTCCGCCAGCGGCGGCGCATAGTCGGGCGCATAGTTGACGGGACGCCCCGCGAGCGTCGAGACGTAGCGCGTCGCAAATGCCTTTTCCTCGGCGAGGCGTTCGCCCGCGAGCGGCGTGTCGGCGGCACCGGCGGCGGCGGCACTCATGCTGGCAACTGGGTTGGGGCTGTTGGGGAACGTGAAGAGGCGAGGGAGGTGAGGCAGGTGAGGGTGAGAAAGATGGAAGGGATAACGATGGGCTTGGCGAGAGGCGGTGTTGGTATCTATGTCGTTGACGAGATCCGCCGCATGCATGCATGCGGTTGTATCCGTTTATCCGTTGGTGACGACGTGACGTCCCCATGCGGCACAAGGCACGTTACATGCGGTGCACGTTTGGTCCCGCATCGCCACGTGGTAGGGATCACGTGACTTTTCTGAAGCGCACACTGCCCAAGAGGCACTGAAGGAGGCACATGAAGGTGGGGGTGCTGTGGCGCCTCAACAACGAGCGCGTGGGGGGACGACTACTACTACTGCTGACGAGTGAGCATGTGAGCATGCTGACGGACAGAATGTTGTAGCAAAATGTGCCTGCGTGTGCGCTTGCGTGGCGGGTAATCGAGGCACCATTGTGGGGCACTCGTATCTCGCGACGACGTACTGTCGCAATCTGTGGACAATGACCAGCAAAGGCAGCTACGACGGTACGACGCAGGCGACCAACGAGTGTCCTCCTGTATCTGTCATTGATCTTACTATGTATGCGCTTGGCACTGTGGGCTGCACCTGGCCTCTATGCACCTGCCCTCGACACATGGCCTGTGCGCGTAGGTGCACTTAGCCACTGCACCTGCGCAGTAGCTGCATCGACATCACCACTGCGCGCCCAGTCGATCTACACCCCGCCTGGATCCAGCCATAAGACTGGCACTCGGTGGAATCCACCTCTGTCGCCCGCGTACCTAGGAATCCACCACTAATTTCCATCCTTTCTTCTCCTCGTCTCGCCGTTTTCGCCACGATCACACCACCGCCACGATGGACATTGACTCGCTCTTCAACGTCAAGGACAAGATTGTCCTCGTCACCGGCGGCGGCCGCGGGGTGGGAGAGATGGTGAGCGGTACTGGGGTGGTGGTGGTGGTGTTGGGTGGGGGAGGGGCTCTGGGAGGGCGTGGGGGAGGGGGTGGGGCGTCGAATGGGAACGGGTGGGGGTGGGGATGTGGGTGTGGGAGGGGAACGGGTGGGGGTGTGGGTGTGGAATGGGAACGGATGGGCGTGTGGGTGTGGGAGGGGAACGAGCGGCTAGGGGGAGGCGTGTGGCGGAGGATTAGGGGGCGGAGGTTAGAGTGGCCATGGTTAGCCTCGTCGGGCGGTGAGCGTGCCGTGCCATGGAAAGGAGGCCGGCGGCTGGGAATGGCCGTGGACCAAACATGCGGTGAGCGTGGCTGGTGGCAGCTCTCCGCTCTGTCACCCTCACTAGCAACGGGTAGCATTATTCTTGCCACCGCCCGCGTCGACACTGGCCACGGGGTCGATGGCGTCGCGCTGCGTACTCGCCTGCGTATCCCGACTTATCATGCGTACTACATTCCCTCCCCTTCGTTCCCCGCCCCACTCCTCTTCGCGCCTTCCTCCCGCCCCACCCCCCCCCCCCTTCCCGCTCCCCCCCACCCACCGACTAACACCAGATCGCCTGCGGCTTCGTCGCCAACGGCTCGCGCGTGTACATATCCTCGCGCGACGGCGACGCCTGCGCCGCCACCGCCGAGCGTCTCACGACCATGGGCCCGGGGACGTGCGTGGCCATCCCAGCCGATCTGATGGAGCATGACGAGTGCATCCGGCTCGCCGACGAAATCAAGAAACGCGAGGGCGTGCTGCACGTCCTCGTCAACAACTCGGGCGTGACGTACATGGCCCCGCTGGCCGAGTATTCGGACAAGAAGTTTGGCAAACTCCTCACCCTCAACGTCCAGCGCGTGTTTACGCTTACGCGCGCGCTGCTTCCGCTGCTTGAGAAGGGGGGTAAGGAGGATGGGACGGGGAGGGTCATTAATGTGAGTTGGGTGTGGGTGGGCGGGCGGTGAAGATTGGGAGGGGGGGTGTAAGTGGGGTTGGGTAGGTGGCGTGGCGAGGCGACGTGGTGGATGACGTCGACCACGACGGCTGCTGTACCTTGGGCACCTGCACGGCTACGTGTGATCGAGCGGCGTCGTGCAGTGGCTGCAGAACAGGCATGTCTGGCTGAGATCGTGGTTTACAGCGGTGCGGTCAGGAGGCACCCGCAGGTGCGTGGCCACTGCTGGGCGACGACTCTAGATCTGGACGGCGCCGTGACGTGTTCCACATTCGGCCTGCCATCTGGTAGCCATTTGCGTTGCCTAGTGGTTCGTGGACGTGCCTGTCATGCACGTCGACCACAACATGCTCGGAATCTTGGGCTTGTGCACAAGGCAGGTGGACTGTAAACAGCCGGTGGGCGCGTGGATCGCATGGGCCGTGGTGGTGACAATGGACGTGCTGTGCTCGTCCGACTGACACGACGATGGCGATGCTGGCCACTCCAATCCCCAGCTCCTACACTTCAACCCTTCTATCCATCCCCCTTCCGTACCCGTCCTAACCCCAGATCGGCTCCGTCAACGGCGTCGGCACACCCACATTCGAAACCTACGCCTACTCTGCGTCCAAAGCGGCGCTGCACCACCTCACGCGCCACCTGGCCGGCCACGTGCCCGGCTGCGTGACGGTCAACGCGCTCGCGCTGGGGCCCTTCCGGAGCCGCATGATGCAGTGGGCGCTCGACAACCTGGGCGACATCATCGTCGAGGGCCTGCCGACCCAGCGCATCGGGTCGCCCGAGGACGTGGCGGGCGCGTGTCTCTGGCTGGCCGGGCGGGCCGGCGAGTGGGTCACGGGGACCGTCGTGCCCATCGACGGCGGCAGTCTTAGTGCGCCGTACGCCAGGCTGTGAGCTGAGACAGGGGGGAGGCATCTAGATGTTCTAGATTGCATCTTATAGTAAGCTGCGAGGAAATCTCGTATAATCAGTATTCACATGAATGGTTGCCATATTGCGTCGGGCGGGGCGTATGTGACTTGCCAGCGAAGCCGGTCACCAGGCCGGGGTGAGACGCGTTAGCGATCGGGAAGATGTGAGGCTGGCTTCCTCCCATACACAGGGGTGCGCTTTGCGCAGCGATACAGGGCAGGGCTGTGGTCCAACTGCCTGTCTTCTGTCGGCTCGACTAGCTCGCCGGCACGCGACGCCGCACTTGCTAACCGAGCCACACATACCCCCTCGTGCCGCTGTCTCCAAGCACATAGGATACATCTAACGGCAAACTTTTAGTCTGCCTTACTCCTGACGGATTCCATTGTCGGGACCTGTGTCGGCATCGTCCTGCTGCGCACTGGCGACATGCGGGCCAGAGGGGCCGCGACACCCGAGACCGTGACTGGCGTCTTTGGCGGAGTGTCCTCGTCGCCGTTGGGCGTCTCGCTGCTCTGAGACACACGGCGCGAGCGGGGTGGTTCAGACGGGATGCGGCGCGAGGGTGGGGGCGGCGTGTGGCGACCGGACGCGGAGCGCGTCTCGGTTGCCAGATTCGGGTACACGGATGCAGGGGAGAAGAGGGGTGGTGTCGAGTTTCCGCTCCCGTCGTGGCCCCACGGGCGGTAGCCCTCGCCCGATATGGATGCGGCGGGGCTCCGCGTCGAGGGGGTCAGGAGACCGTCGTTGTTCCGTCCCCGCTTGCCGAGGCGGGGCAGTAAGTTGACGACGGGGACGAGGACAGACTTGACGAGCGACACCTTGCTGCGTGAGCGCGGTGGTGGCGCCGCGTGCGACGACAGGTCGACCGTGCTGCCCATCGGGGATGGTGGGGCCGACGTGTCTGGGTGCGTCAGCTCTGTCCATGTACGGGAAGAGTTAGCTCGACTCACCAAACGAGGGAATCACATAGTCGTTGGCGCTGAGGCTCAGGAAGAGGAAGAGCGGGATAAACCACACGCAGACGGCGAAGAACGTCGCAATGTCCATAAACGTCGGTGGCTCGCGGTAATTTGTCGCATGCGCAGAGTACCTGTACCGCGCGGCACGGTGCTTTTTGGCCTCTTGGACCACGTTGGAAAAGTGGAAGAACCAGATAAAGTGGTCGACAATGACGACGACGCACGACAGGATGAAGGCCGGCGACGTGAGCGAGATGAGCGGCCACGACGACGAAAAGTGCTGCAGGTAGACAATGAGGCAGAAGATGGAAAACACCGTGTGCCAGAACGGCAGGCCGTCGGTAATGTACAGCAGCGCATGCAGGACAATGATGGCCTGAGGCGTGTTAGTCGCGCGTTTCAGATCGAGAGGGTCAACGCCGCCTGTCCGTGTGGTCCACAGACACCCCGGAGAGACCTCGCAGTGGCTCACGTAAATTGCCCGCTGGCCAACCGTCTTGGCCACACGCGAGTGCTCCTCGATCAGCTCGGCGATCCACAGCAGCCCGCTCGCTGTGTCTGTTAGCGACCGCGGGTAGACCCAAGACGTACCAAGCGAGAGCGTCACGAAGAGAAAGGCGGTCACCGCACCGACGTAGGAGAGGACATGGAGGAGGCTGAACATTGTGGCGTTACAATGACGCGGACACGACGCGACACGTCAACCACGAAACAACAAGTCGTTGGGTGCCCTCGCGCTGCGGGGCTGGAAGCTGGAAGGGATGGGTTTTGAAAGAAACACAAGTGTAAGCGGACTTGTGGACCAGCCTGCCGTCTGCTGAATGGTGGAATTGTCGAAAAGGTCGCGTCGACATACGGTAGAGCGCGAGCGTTGGGGTGGGACAACGCGCACGTCTCGGTGGCGCGTCGGTCGGCCTGCAGCCAGGGCCGGGGGTGCGTGCCTGGCTATAGGCGGGAGCAAATTGGATGGGCTGGCTGCAGCTGGCTGGCTGTCGGTCATGACGCTCCGATGGCGCGTTGGCGGCTGTGCACGCATGCAATCGAGGATGAATCCATGGTGGCAAGAATCATCTCAAAGCATACGTTTATTCCACTCTATCCCATCCATCATCCGATCCGCCATGAGCAATCTTGACAGTGCGTACAGCTCTTTCTCTGAGACTGAAACCGAGCTGACGCCTCCAGAGGCCCTCTTCCAGCTTAAAGTGCGCTTCCCACTCCCGACGCATCTCCTTCCTCGACTCGTCCACTGACCCTAGTTCACGGCCAAGACGCTGCAGCGTCAGGCCAAGAAGGCCAACAAGGACGAGACAGCGGAGAAGAACAAGCTCAAGGCGGTGAGCTTTCCGAATGCTGGTCGTAGCTCACACGCCAGGCGCTGCAGAAGGGAAACACGGAGGGAGCACGCATCTACGCACAGAATGCGATCCGCAAGAAGACTGAGGGACTCAACCTCCTGCGTTTGGCATCGCGGATCGATGCGGTGGCTAGCCGAGTAGAGACGGCCGTCACGATGCGTTCAGTGACGACGAGCATGGGAAGTGTCGTCAAGGGAATGGACAAGGCGATGGAGAGCATGAATCTCGAGCGGGTGAGTGTATTCGTGCCGAGTGTGTCGGACCACGGGGACGGACTTGGACCGCGAGCGTGGTCGCCCCTCACGCGCTCGTGCGCAGCTATTGACGCTGGCTCACACTCTGCGTTATTGCTGACATGGCAGATATCCATGGTTATGGACAAGTTTGAGGCCCAGTTCAACGACCTCGACGTGCAGACATCGTACATGGAGTCGACCATGTCGGACACGACGGCCCTCACCACACCCCAGGACCAGGTGGACAACCTCATGAACCAGGTCGCAGACGAGGCAGGGCTCGAGATCCAGCACGGCCTCGGGGAAGCAAAGGTCCCCACGGAGCAGGTTGCCGCCCCGGCCCAGGCAGAGTCGCCAGTACGCGAGGAGGACGGCAGGCTTGCCGAGCGCCTCCGCGCCCTTCGCGTGAGTTGCTGCGAGTGACAGAGAGGGTAAGGTGTGCAAGTGTGCACATCCAGAGGGCCAGTCCCAAATGTGCTCGACCACGTGCGGGTCTGGGCAAGTGTCCAGCCGACTAGTTCCGCAAACGCGGTGGAGGCTCCAACCTGAACACACACCGACCTGGTGGACCACCACTGACAACACAGCCCGCTGTTTAACGGCCTAACGCTTCATATTGTAGAGCAGTGTCGTGCCATGTACGCATACAGATTGTGATGAACCGAACCCCGTGTGGGCACGAGCTCTGTGGAGCTTGAGCCGCTATTGATGGAATGAAATGGCAGTATGCGAGTCGGGTGTGTGAGCAAACGGGCGAGGGGAGAGGCACAGGCGTAGCACGCGCACGCAGCGCATCAGGCTACAGCATGGGCCCAGGTTGGGACGCCACCCCTCGGCTCGCATGCTTAGACGGCACGCTTGCCGATGCTGTCGCCGCTGTCGCGCATACGGCCAATGTTGTCGACGCTGGGCGCGCCCCACACGAGGGCATTGTCGCGCCCGGGCTCGACCCAGCCGCGCGCGCGCACCCAGTCGAGGTCGCTGAGGCGCCGCGGCGCGAGCGCGCCGAGCACCGACCCCTTGTCAGCACTGGGAGCCGACGGCGCGGCTGTGGTGGCGTTGGCCGGGGTGGTGTTGGCAGAAGCGCCGTCGAGCTTGCCCTCGAGCTTGTCCTTGAGGTGCTCGGCGCCCTTGACCAGGTCCGACGCCGCAGAGGCATACACGTCCGCGACGACCTTTGCGTCGGTCGCCATCACCACGTTCGGGTTGACGACCGCAGAGTCGGCAGGGCCCGCCGTGAGCGCCTTGTCGCGCATCTCGTCCTCGATCGAGCGCGTCTTTGCGCGCTCCGCCTCGGGCGGCAGGAGGTCGGCCACATCGGACTGGGGTCAGCTAAACACCTTAGAAATGACCGGTGCCGGAGTGGTGGACGAAACCGACGTGCGAGGCACGTTCGTTCTCGGCATATTCTCACGAGGTCATGTCGACCCCGACGTCCCGGACACCCCCACCGACACGCACAAAGTCGTCCTGCTTGACGGCCGAGATCGAGTAAAAGTAGACACCGGCAATAAACGTCGCGATCGCGCCGCCGGTCAGAATGTTGCGCATCAGGTACGGCTTGCGCGCGCGCTGGAGCGACGCCGACTCGTCCTGTTTCCTGTCAGCCGGAATGCAACGCCTCATTTTTCTTCCTTCTTGATTCTCACAAAGCCGCGCGGGTGGTACGAGTTCTTGACGTCTGCAGCGGTCGGTCGGCGGGACATGGTGAGTGAATGTGCTGGGTGGGAGATGGGGTAGCGAGTAGACGGCGAGGTAATAGTCACAACTGGACGTCCATCTCTTGTCTGTCGTCTGTGCAGACTGCCCGTCGCATCCTCCACCATCGGAGTGGCGGAACAGTTCGTCATTTCCGAACAGAGATGAACCTTGTTTGATCCCCCCACATTCCACCTCCACCTTCGCCAGTTGTGGCTGCGCGAGCGAGCGGGACACGTTTCAGGCGCGTCACCTCTACAGTCACCAACGACGACGACGACCACAAACGACGTGACCCATCCTCCTTCCACACCCTCTACACCCTCCCCAACCCGCATCCACTCCCTCCTCGTCTCTCTCCACTCTCCCCCCGGCCCCTCCCCCTGCGGCTCCGTCTTCACCCTCGTTTTTTTAATCTCCCCGCCCGACTTCCCCGCTCGCGATGTCCACGCCCTCGTCGCAGGACCTCTCGTCGTCCCTCTCGACCCTCGTGTCAAACTACAAGACGACAACACCCGCGCGCGTAAAGCTCATCGACTGCTTTCTCGTCTTTCTCATCGTCTCGGGCGTCGTCCAGTTTGCATACCGCATCCTCGTCACTAGCCATCCTTACCATGCGTTTGCCGGCGGGTGAGTAGGCGTGGTTTCTGCGCTGGTGGCCGATTTGCGCGTCGTCACGGTGCCGGTTGTGGTGGTCGCGACCGTCGTATCTGTTACGTCGAGGGTGTTACTAAGGCGACGGTCGTGCAAGTGTAGGCATGTCCATGCGCGCCCTTCCAGCACGCACCGTGCCATGGGCAGCGCTTGCTTGCGCGATCAGCGTTGATGTCCGCGAAAGCCATCAACAACAACGCGCATCTGCTCGAGGCTCTTCAACGTGCTTGAATTCAAGCAGATACGGTGTCTCATGGAAATGTAGAACACCAGAATGTGGCTGCTTCGTTTTGTGGAGAGGCACCACCAAGTGTTCAGTCGCCGGAGGCACGATGTCACACTGCCCTCATGGCGTACTGTGCCCCTTCGGGATGCCGTCCACCGAGGCAAGCTGCATATTATCAATGCCATCAACCCGGAACAAGTGTCCACTACTACAATGTCTCTTGACACCGCTACGGGCCCCTTCACTCCTCCTTATCTCTCCTTGCACCTCCAACCCAACGACTGCATATATTCACGGAGATGTGCTAACGCCCAGCTTTGGCTCCACTGTCGGCCAGTTCTGCCTCCTCGCCGGTCTGAGGGCGCAGGTCGCGCCCGGCCGCGATGCCGAGTTCAAGGAGGTCTCGCAGGAGCGGTGAGTACGGTCTGCCTGTGGGATTTATGATGGCGATTGGGTTGTGGGGCAGGTTCTGGAGTGGATGGTGGAGACTGAGGCTGAGGCGGGTATTGTGTGAGCCGGTGGAGACGGTTCTTTTGCTGCTTCTCAGCGCTTGGCGCTCCGCACTTATGGCTGCTTCTCGTAATCCTTCCTCATGTCTTGTCTCTCTCGTTCGTCTCCTCTCGTCTCTTCCTGTCTCCTCTCATCTCCTCTCCTCTCTCCTCTCACTTCTCCCTTTACATCGTTTCCTTCATCTCCTCTCCTCTCCTCTCGTTCCTTCATCTCCTCTCCTCTCGCCTCCTCTCGCCTCCTCTCGCCTCCTCTCGCCGCCTCCCATCTCCCCTAACCCGCCTCCCGCATCGACACTGACAACCTAGCGCCTTTGCCGACTTTGCGGCGGCGTCGGTCGCGCTGCACCTCTTCTGCTTCAACTTCCTCGGTTAGAGACGAGGACGGGATATGGTAGTCTTCGGCGTCTGCGCGTTGCAGGCGCATAGAAAAGAGCAGAGCGCGCGCTCTGCTTTGATGTATACTTAGCTGACCGGAGTGGCCCTAGAATCTCGAGTGGTACTAATGATGCTACACTCACTGAGGTGGAGTCTACGCCTGAGTTGCCGAAGAGCCGCCCCGGCCAGTAGTATGGAGCTATACTAACAAACAATGGCTTGATATCAGTGTTTACCCCTCCCCCCCCCCTCTTGCCCACTCACTGGGCCCAGACTGTCGTGGGAGTTATCTAAGTGAGGCCTTCCGATGGCAACGGTTATCTCCGTGGGGCCGTTCCGACGATAAGGACAGGAAACGCCCATGTGATCCACAAACACCCCCATGACATGCACAATGCCCGTGAGACTGGCACGGCGGCAAGCAGATACTGCACACCTGGTCCACATGCGGTTTCGTGGTATGCTGTGTCTGATGATGCCCCAAAACCAGACGCGCCAATCTTGATCTGAGTCGCGTCGCTGTCCTCTCACACCCTCGTGACTATTTGCGTCACACCATCCCGTGTGCGCGTGTATCACGCAGCGAGCACGAGGCACGGTATCCATTCGGCCTGCCTGATGTCTCCCACTCGCCTGCCTTGCATGTTCTCCCAGTTAGTCCGCCACCTACTCAGATAGTCAGCCGAGTCGGTAAGCGTCGGTCGGAGTGGGCGGATTACACAAACTTGTCCCGCTATGATAGCGTGATAACTGCTGCACACCTATGCACCACATGTGTCGCCCAGGGCTTGCCTGATCAAGCCTCGGTGGTGCTGGTGTTGCCCGTGAAGTTTAGGTGATGGCAGCTGAGACGTATCTGCTTGTATCTCTCCGACAACGACTACGGTCCTTCATTGGTCCTTGAATATCGTGTGTCCTGTTGCTTTCTGCCAAGGACAGGTGTGCCAGGAACAGAACATCCACCAACTTGGTATCGGGGCCCGAGTGTTTGAGTGTCTGGCCCATTGGTGGTGTACCATGTGGGTTCCAGCTGTCTCCCACTACAACTGGAGGTTCTCTCCGTGGCTTGGCATGCGTACATGCGGTCATTGAAGCCAGGATAAACCAGTCAACTGGCACCTCAGAGAGCTCTTCTCTCTCGAGGCTGGCCGCGGCGGCAACACGGCCACTTGAGCATCGACCCAAGCACTGTGCCGATGCCAATACCGCCACCCAGCCATGCACGCCCGCGGCTCAACACGGCCACGGCCACGGTGGCGGTATGTCCGTGCGTCCTCACCGGCGTGCTCGCCGTGTCGAATGGGGTTCGAATGGGGTTCCTTGGTGTCCTTGGCATGAGAGAGCACCGAAGTGGTGGTCGATATCAGATCTCGCAGGCTGAGGAGCCATGTGACGACTCTGCTGCACATGTGCATTCATGTCCCCCACCGTATCCATTCTTGTCACGGTGGACACCGTGCCGACGTCGGAATGCGCGGGACTGCAACTCGTTGTTACCACCGGTTGGCCGCGGCTGTACGTAGAGGTGGCCCCGCGTGGCCCCACGGGCCGAGTTATTGAGATCTGTCGGTGTCTTGGCCCTGGGCCGTGCTATTATCGAAACGCCCAGACTATCTTTGTGCGCGCAGCCGCGGCTAGCAGGTCTGCGACTCTGGAGATTGGTCGTTGGGTACTGAATGCGCGCGATTTGGTATACCAGAGCTACAGAGCTTTGCCGAAGATGGCCTTGTTCAATACCCCTTTGCAGCTCCTGTCGTAGTCTGTGGTTCACTTGCGGCACATGCCGGCCACAAGCCTTGTGCCATTGCTAGCCATCGGCATCGTCTTGGCCAGAACCGTGCTATGCGGCCACTGCGCCCGATATGGAACGCCAAGCACGTAATAGAGCGCGCGAAACGGCAGTTGCCGCGTCATGGGGCCAGGTCGCCCGCGTCGGAGTATCTATGCTCTGCTTCGACATGAAGAAGCAAATGCCGCCGAGCCTGGGTCAGACCACACACATCCAGATCAACTGCAGAACCCCATACCTGCTTGGACATGGCGTCCCCAAGCCACTCGCGGCTCGGTCAACATCGGTGACCATCGGTGGCTCGGAGGACTGGCCGACAACGCACAGTTGTGGAGCGTGAACGAATGCTGTCCGAGCACATGCACGGCGGCTACCCCAGTGTGGACACCGGTACGAACAACCAAGTGATGCGGGTGTTCGAACACCACGCGGTGTATCTCCATCCTGCGCTAGCGGCCGGCGACCCATATGGGTCGTTCGCCACCGCCGTCACATGCCTCGTCCCCTTGATTGCCACCTATCAGCGACCCAGGCACACCTAGTCCAGAGTGGCAGTGGCCGTGGTGGCAAGGGCACCAGACCCAGAATTGTGGTATCGGCATCATTGTGGGGGAGCTTGAGCTGGATGCAGCGTGCGGCACCTACTCCTCGTTCGTCATGACCCGGCCGCGATGGGAGTTGCGCAATGAGCGCTGAGAATGATGGGTGTGACCTCAAGCTGACCGCGTCTTGCGCTGTGGTTGGTCTAGTTTACCGACGGCGCGCTACCCGTCGTCTGACCCGTTGACCCGTATCTCAGCTCCACAATGACCCCAATGATATATGTACAACACCCACCTGGCTACCCCCCTATCCCTATCCCTATCACCTAACATCCTCGCTCACGACTCCCGACGCCATGTCAGTCGACCCGGACAAGCAGCTGACCTCGCTCCCGATCCAGCACACGACGCTCGAACGCGACCACCTCGCGCCCACCTACGACCACTACCATGCCGACGAGAAGAAGGAGGGCCTGGGGGGAAACGTCACCGTCCACGCTGCGGATGGGCGCGATCCCGAGCTCATCCCCACCGAGGACGACTTGAAGCACCTCCGCCGCATCCCCGCGGGTATGCCGTGAGTACTGTGCCAGGTCTTGCAACTGCGCATCATCTCGGCGTCTGCGTGCATCACCATCTCAGTGCCTGCAGCGTGCATCGTCGTCGAGAGTATTGTTATCGTAGGGGGATATGGGAGCGAGAAGATTACTGGGAGATTCATGCCCAGGAAAAAAAAAATCCTGCCACCGCTCGCTCGGTGCCACAATGCCACCTCGCTGAGAGGATCGTCCATGGTCACGGCCGCCCACTCTGTCGTGACGTTGTATTTCTGCGGTATTTGAACTGGTCAAAGGCACAGTTGATCACCAACGGCTACCCTGCCGAGATGCCTCTGTGGAATGGCATGTTCCCATCAACCGGCGGCCACCCCGAGATCCCAGAAACCGAGAAGCCGAGAAATACCAACTCCTCCCATTCCCAGAATTCCGCCATGCCACAAGTTTGACTAACCACCCAGGGCGGTGGCACTCGCCATGTGTCTGGTCGAGTTCACCGAACGTGCATCGTACTACGGCTCGTCTGGCCCATTCAACAACTTTATCAACAACCCCCTCCCCAAGGGCGGCTCCGGCACGGGTGCCGTCGCCAAGGGCGATGCGGGTCTCAACCAGAGTGCCGGCGCGCTCGGTATGGGGTCGGTGACCACCTCGGCGCTCGTCAAAATGTTCACATTCCTTGCCTATGTTATTCCCATCTGGGGCGGTATCATTGCCGACAACCACTGGGGACGCTTCAAGACCATTGTCGTCGGCGTCATCATTGGCGCTGTCGCGCACGTTATTCTTGTCATTCCCGCCATTCCTTCCATTATCGCCAAGCCAGACGCGTCATTGGGGACCTTTATTATTTCCATCATTATTCGTGAGTGGAAAGTGTGGCGGATGTGGCCGAGCTATTACCCGCCGTCCCCCAGGCCCCTTATACACACAACTAACTGCCAGTCGCATTCGCCGCGGGCTTCATCAAGCCCTCGCTCGGTCCGCTCCTCTGTGATCAGTCGCCCGTCAAGGAGCCGACGATTGCGCACACGAAAAAGGGCGAACGCGTCATTGTCGACCCGTCGGCGACGGTCGAGCGCTACCTGCTCATCTTTTACGGTGCCATCAACATTGGCTCGTGTTTGCAGATTGCGACGCAGTACTCTGCGCGTCTCGTGGGGTTCTGGCTCGCCTACCTCATCCCGGGCATCATGTACATGCTGCTGGGTCCGCTGCTGTGGTTCTGCTACCCGCGCCTGACCAAGCTCCCGCCACAAGGGTCTGTCATCCCCGACGTGTGGAAGGTCATGAAGCTGTGTTTCGGCCACGGCGGGCTGTGGAAGATGGGCCGCGGCGGACAGGCGTGGTGGGACAAGGCCAAGCCGTCGTACATTCTCGAGCGCGACGGCCACCTCCCCGAGAGCGTCGTGTGGGACGACCGGTTCGTCGACGAGGTCCGCCAGACGTTTTCGGCATGTGGTGTCTTTGCCCTCATTCCCATATTTGTGCTCGCAGACGGCGGTATCGGAAACCAGCTCAACGACATGTCCGTCGCCATGACTCTGAATGGCGTGCCCAACGATGTTATTTCAAACTTTAACGCAATCTCCATCATCGTCTCGACCCCCCTCGTCACCTACCTCCTCTACCCCTTCATGGAGCGCATCGGCTTCCCCCTCAAGCCTATGATGCGGATGTGCATTGGCTTCTTGCTCGGTTCTCTTGGCTGTGTGGCCGCGGCCGTCATCCAGTGGCGCGTATACAAGACCTCGCCTTGTGGATACTACGCCACAACGTGCGAGGAAGTCTCACCCGTCTCGCTCTGGTGGCAGGTCCTCCCCATCACTCTCCCCGCCATTGGCGAACTGTTCGTCAACGTCACCTCGTACGAGATTGCATACACCCGCTCCCCGGGTCGCATGAAGGGTCTCGTCTACTCGCTCGCTCTTTTCAACTCGGCCGTCGGCGCCGCCATCTCCATGGCCCTGTCTCAGGTTATCCAGGACGTGAGTCGAGCCCATACTTCCTCACTGACTCGCCCAGCCCAACCTCATCATTCCTTGGATCGTCCTCGCAGTCATCTCGTTCATCTGCGCCTTCATCTTCCCCACCTACTTTAAAAACCTCGACCACTTTGAGTTTGCTTGGTCCGACGAGGAGAAGAGCGTCCTCAAGCTCAAGACCGATGTCGAGTCGCCCCGCGACGACGACAGGTATTAGGAGTGAACACCGAGTGTATGAGCATTAAGGAGTAAGGGGGAGAGTACTGTAGGTTGGTTTTAGGTTAGTCGTAGTAAGTTGGTAGTTGCAACAACAAGTAGGGAATATGTCAGTGGTCCACAGCAAAGTGAAAGCTGCCCCAGACTTGAGGAGGAGACCCGCAACCCTCAGCCATGGAGAGCCGGCCTGGACGTTTCGCAGCGCTCACTCGCGTGCCTGTTGCCAATTACGGAGTCTCATCCCGCTGCTGACCCAACGGGGACTCTGCCAATGACGAGAGAGTACTCTGGGGAAGGGGCAGTGAGCGTAAGTCTACCCAACATTGAAGTCAGTCCCACCTCCGCCGCGAAGGAGACCTGCGTGGATAATGTGTCTTTCCGCCAAATTGGCCCAGTGAATGACGAGAGCCGTGCTGAGTGCTAGGTTAATGCAGCATGGGCAATAGCGTGCGAGAGGTGAGTCCATGCAGGTGAAATGGTACAATGCAACACGCGATCCTGGTTCCGTTCCGTTCCCGTTTCCGCCGACCCCGTTAGTCCGTGACGACGGCAGTCTACGAGCTGGGCTGGGCGGCAGCGGCGGCCTTTGCGGCAGCCTGTTGCGCGAAAGCGTCCTCGGCGCGGAACGCTGCCTCCTGCCTCTTGAACTCGGCCTCGGCCTCGGCACGCTGTTCCTTCTCGAGCTACAGTTAGCGGAGAGCAAGACGATGCGACGCACCTCGATGAGCTTGCCGCGCTTGACGAGGAGGTTCTGCGTGATGACGACGGTGCCGTAGACCTGAGGTGTTAGTCGGAAGGACGGGGGAAGTTGTAAGAGATGATGTGCGGGGAATGAAACGGTACATGGTGTCGCCGGTCACCCACAGAGGTAGTGTGGTGCGATAGTTGGGAGTGAACTGGGTGGCAATGTTCACAACAACTCAGGACCAAACCGCTGAGCAGATCAAGGACACGATGGAGACTCCAAGTTGCACATGCTGTTCCACACCTGTGCATCGTACTTCGTACTCACACCAAAGCCAACGGCGCTGAAAACGATCGCGCGGTGGAGGAGGTTTCCGATTGACATCGCCATGGTGGTTGAGTGAGTGAGAAGGTAGTTGTGGAGTTGGTAGTAGTGGTCTGGCAACTCTCGAGGCTTCTAGGTCAAGTTGTGAGGTAACGGATCAGCCCGGCTCGGAAATCGGACATGTGACACGGACAGCCAAACGATCTCCGCACCACGTGCCTAATCTCGACAAGCTCCACGTGTCATCCACGCTATCCGAATATCCGAATATGTGAAGCGCCACATTCACCGCGAATAATGGAGTTTGGCGGCGTTTTGTCATTTTGGGTGGATGCATTTCCTCACCGCTGGCAAGGCGCGGCCCTGGGTGCAGCTGGCTGGGTGTGGGTGGGTGGATGCGAGGCGAGGGCAAGAGTTTCCAGCCTCGACGTCGCCTTCACCTTCCTCTGTTCGACCACCTCAACCCCGCCCAAAAACAACCTCGAAAATGTCGAAGGCGAGTACCACCAGAGACGCAGCGAGCGCGTACGCACCGAC
Organism: Pascua sp. PH4015B; assembly: GCA_025502685.1. Classification (NCBI taxonomy): domain Eukaryota; kingdom Fungi; phylum Basidiomycota; class Tremellomycetes; order Trichosporonales; family Trichosporonaceae; genus Pascua; species Pascua sp. PH4015B. Next base: position 139,239 of record JAMFRD010000048.1, on the reverse strand, counting down.
TACACCCACGAAATCGCGCTAGAAGCGGAGTCTGGGACAAGTTTGGGACAAAAGGCCGCGCACCGAGACGAAGGGGAGGACGGAGTCGGGGGGGATAGAGATGGGGATGAGGATGGTGATGGGCGTGAGGAGAGAGAGAGCACGGAAGGAGACAGAAAGAGAGCGGTAGGCGACCTCTCGCGTGGACGGCTGTTACCAGCAGCTGTACATGGCATGAGCACTCGGCTGTTACTCTCTGTCTCGGGATTGTGCTCGTTGGGAAGACGTGCGCGGCCCGCGCGAGCGACGAGGAATGGTGTTTCTTGTCGGCGAGTACTAACCGTAGCAGGCCGCCACCGGTACCAAGTTCCGCATGACCCTCGGTCTCCCCGTCGGTGCCGTCATGAACTGCGCCGACAACTCGGGTGCCAAGAGTGAGTCTTGAGCTGTTTAGAGCCCGAGAGAGCAGCTCGACTCACGCAACAGACCTCTACGTCATCTCCGTCCTCGGCTTCGGTGCCCGCCTCAACCGTCTCCCCGCTGCCGCCGCGGGCGACATGGTCATGGCTTCGGTCAAGAAGGGCAAGCCCGAGCTCCGTAAGAAGGTCATGCCCGCCGTCATCTGCCGCCAGCGCAAGCCCTGGCGCCGTAGGGACGGTGTCTTCCTCTACTTTGAGGACAACGCCGGTGTCATTGTCAACCCCAAGGGCGAGATGAAGGGTTCGGCCATCAACGGCCCGTGAGTATTTGGAGAGGAATCGAATTTTGAAGGGGGGCACAGGACTGACTTCTCCAGCGTCGCCAAGGAGTGCGCCGACCTTTGGCCCCGTATTGCCTCCAACGCCGGCACCGTCGTCTAAGCGCGCGCCGAGTTAGGGGATACATGGGGTGTACGATGCACGAGCTATACCGCAACGGAAAGAGCTGGGCATGGGGCGTGTGACTGACTTGGGCTTTTGGGCGGGCATGAGCGGGCTTCTTCTGGAAGGGGATACTGAGCGGGGTGTGCGGAAGCAGGTGGAGAGCGATGGGCCACTGAAATGCTGATTGCAGAGGACGTAACATAAAACCCCAGGTTGCATACAGGAAGAGGAGGGGCAATGACACAATAAAGGATGGTCTTAGGCCAATGTATGAGGCCACGGGTGACGGGAAGTGCAGGGAATTGGCGATGCGTTGTTTGGTCGTGATGTTGGCGACGATCAGAGCTGGCGGAGACCGTAGATGAAGGCGGCAATGCCCGTAAGGTAGGCGAGGGTGATGGCTACAGTCAGAATAGCCAGAAAGCCAGACTCACAGAAGCTCTTCTCTGGGTGACGGCTGGTTGCGGTGCCGGGTCCGTAAATACCCATCCAGTTGCAGAAGATGTGAGACACGAGGGGGGGAATGACAGAGCCTGAGTCATTAGCAGTCATCGTCATGAGCAGCCTGGCAGCTCTTACCAGTGTGGAGGAACAGGTACGATGCGAACCAGCCGAAGACGGTGGTATAGGACATCTGGAACACTACTAGTCAGTGGGGGTGTGCAATGGCCAACCTACAGCAGCCAAAGAAGTTCCGGATCGCGGCATCACGCGTCGAGCCCTGCTGGCGATATTGCTGGAATGCATGGTGGGCGTGGGCTGTGAGGGTCAGCTCTATTGTCCACATCACATTCCGCAACCCAGGCGACGCGACGCACCAATGCCAAACCACAGTGGGGTACCGAACACGAGCCATTTAGGCGAGAGGTGGCCAAGGATGGAGATGGCGATGATGCACGAGCGGAAGAGGAGTTCTTCAGAGATAGGACCCTTGCTGTTAGCCATGAGAACCAGCCGAGTCAGCACCCACGACAATATAGTTGCGCTTCTCGATCAGGCCGATGTTGAACCCGCCAAAGTTTGCCTGGCCAGGAAGCGTGTGGTCGAGGTAGTTTGCGTACAGGGGGCCAATGAAGAGCATCGGAGCTAGGAGGTATGCAAGCGGCGTGTTAATCGCTGCAGATGTGAGGCCGAGGAGACGGAGGGTCGGGGTAATCTACGAGGTCGCCGGTTAGCAGGTGCGATGGGGGGGGGGTGCACAATGAGACGCCAACTCCAACTCACAGCGTCATAGTAGTCGTAGTCGCCGGTGAGCTTGACGGCCCAGTAGACGCCAGCGATGCACAGGCGCGTCGCAATGCTGACTGCCTTCATGCGCAGGCGCATCGTGTCCGGGTGGTCGCGGTGCCCAGAGGGCACCGTCACGTTCGGGTCTGACACGGCCGGCGCCGGCGCACTGTACTTGCGCTTGCCGAACAAGTGCTGGGCGGCATAGAGCGAGCCGACGTATGTGAACGTAAAGCCAAAGCAGAGCCCGTGTGCCGTCAACGAGGTAATACCGACGGCGAGCGGCGCGGGGAGCGCGAGGAGGGGCGATATGTCCACGGGCATGGGTGATGGTGACAATGGACAATGGGACAGGAGCGCGCCGGTGACCTTTGATACGTGGTCGTTGTCGTCCGAGTGAGTGCCACTGGCCAAGCCGAAGCCGAGGCAACCGCGCAAAGCAGGGTGGAAGGGGGTCATTGGTTTTGGGTGGCAACGAGGGGACCCCGCATTTGGGAGAAAACAACATCCGCCATCCCTCCACTCATCGACGACATCATCACCCGACCACGACACGGACACTGCGCTCGGTCTCCCTTTGCTCCCTTGTCACCTCTATTACTTGTTTGTCTCTTTGCACACACCCCATCACCACACCCATGGCAGAGGACAACCCACTCCAACGCGTATGTTCCCCAACACCCCACCCAAGACTCACAACAGGCACACCAACTCTCCAGAGAGGCAGGGCGCCTCACGGGCGCCAACGCACCCGTCGGCACGCTTTCGCGCGCACTAGCGACGTACCGCGAGGCAACCACCCTGTTTGAGCGAGCAGGCGCGTCTGCCGACGACGATGTGAGTCCATGACTCGACGCAACTACACAACCCGACGCTGACACCACAGAACAACCGCCAAACCCTGCGCATGCTCACGATGCAGCACCAGAAGCTGGCGCGAGACGTCGAACGGCGGATCGCGCACCTCACTGCCGCGCCCTTACCGCCTTCCCCCACGTCACCGCGGTCGCCCACAATGGCATCGTCGCCTACATCCCCACGCTCTTCATCCTTTCCATTCGCATCCGGTTCCGGGAATGCTGGCCCCAGCAGCAGCGGCACCGCCCCTGACGCTTCCCGTGTCGGCGGTGCCGCGTCACCACCGCCATTTGGCCGCCGCGCCTCGGGCATAGCGGCCGGCCTCACTGCCGGACGGGGCATGCTCGCCAATCCCGGGCTGGGTTCGTCTAATGCTGCCGATCATCGAGAGAAGTGGGTTACTGACTCGTAGCAGTGCACGCCACGTCGCCGCGGTCCGTGCCGCCCTTTTCCCTGCGTCCCGTACAAGACACGACCGGGACGGGGGTCGGGACATCACAGCCACAGCCACCGCACCCCTTTATGCCTGGAAGTCCGCTCTACTCGTCCAGCTCGTCCTCGGAGCCGCCAGAGGAGTCGTACCTCCTCCCGGGAGCGGTGCCAGATACGGCCGACCCTTTCTCGCGGTTCTGGGGTATGTTGGAGAACATGCTCGAGGACATTAGCTTCCCGAAGGCTCTGGCCACAGCCCAGCTCGATGCAACTCCCAAGCCAGCAGAGGAGGGGGAGCGGTCCCACCGGCCTCGTAAACAAAGCCAAAAGTCCACGGCGAAAGGTGGGCACGTTAGTCCGCTCGATTACTGACCCAGCTCAGAACGTGAACCATCCCCGAGCGAGTCGTTCTATGTCGTTCCTCGCGATCGTGAACGGAAACCTCTCCCCGACCCTCCGGCGCGCACCATCTCTCCTCCGAGTGTAAAAACCAACGAAGAGCTCATGCTCGAGAATGAGTCGCTGCGCGAGTCTCTGGACAAGCTTGCCGAGCACGCTCACCAGGTTGAACTGAGGAACAAGACACTCGTCAAGCAAGCAGAGGAGCGCGAGCGTCAGGTCCACTCCCATCTGTCTGCTCTCCGGCGAGAGGTAAGCTCGTGGCATGGCCTGGGCTGACAAGCAGGCCCAGAAGACCCAGGACGTGGTGAGGTCGCAGATGTTGTCGTCGTCTATGGCAGTCAGTCAGGCAGGGCACCCGCCGCCATCTCAATCGGGTGCACAAGCTGGTGAGTGGCCGTGATTCATGCCTGGGGGAAGCTAACACCCTCAGCGCTCCGGAAGCGTGTGGGAGAGCTCGAGGAGGAGAACAGGGGACTTCGGCAGGATAATGAAAAGCTCCACCAGGATAATAACAAGCTGGTGGGTCGTGTAGCCGAACGCACGCAAGCTGACCATTCCAGCGCGGCCAACTCGACAAGTTCAAGGACAAGGTGGGTGCCATTGCTGTGCTGGTCATATCGTGGAGAATGTTCTCTAACATCGGCAGTGGGACAAGCTCAAGGCGAAGAAGGAGGCAAAGGCGGCCGCAAAGGCCCGCGCATCGCGTTCGCCAGAGCCCGGCCCATTAGGATTGTAGACGGAGAGGGAGCAGCATCACTATCCATTCTCATGCATCCGGTTCATCTTGATTCTGCCACTCTGGCTTTTGGGTTGCCTATTGTGGTGACAAACTGAGTTGTCACTCCGTCCTCACACTTCTAATAATGACAAGAGCTAGCGGCTGTGTTTGCACGTCTAATCACGAGAGCTAGCATCACTTGAACTGTCATGTACTCCGACATGGATGAATCACAAACACGATGTGCACCTCAAACGGTCCTCGCCTCTTCCCTATCGTCAGCTCTTCAGTTACACACCAACCAGTCTTCCTCATCGTTGCAGGCTGAAGACCCATAAGCGCCCACAGCTGGAGACATATCTATAATATGCCTGGCACTGACGCAGAGGCTGGATACAAGTCTCGTGTACCAATCCATTGAGAGGCAGGAAGCGGGTGGCAGCGACACGATGGCATCCCCGGCCGAAACAACTACTGTATTTCAACGTGTCTACCACGGACTCTCCCAACACTTTGTATTCGATGGTCGCTTTCCCCTTTTTCCTAAGGACATATCAAGGCATTGGACTGGGTATCCTCAGCAACAAGTCCTACTCGTGCTCCCATCCTTGCTCGAGGGATCTACCTCCAGGCCAGACACCCAGCGAGCTTCTCCATCGTGTCTATTTTCTATTGCACTTCCACCCGTCCGGACACGTCGCATATGGATCCTGGGGTTGTCGCCACGGTGACCTCTGTGTTTGTGACCGTTCGCCTTGTCGTGATCACCCTCCCGTCATCGAACTGGTTGCTGTTCCCCTCCTCTTTGTCCACAGTCCCCCCTAACCCAACTACCGCTGGCCCCGCGGCCCCCGTGGCAACGTTCATGCCGCCGATGATCAAGATTCAAGGCTTTCGTTACGTGCACTGGAGGATTCCTACCGTCGCCCACACCATCAAACAGGACCTGACTCGCCGTGAGGAGGTTCATGGGACCCGGGGTTGGCGTCCGAGGCGCCCATTCAGTGCTCTGGGGTATTATTGCAACTGCCCCGGTGGTCACTGTACTGTAGCACCCGGTAAATTGCAGAGGTCAGTTACCATGTGTTAGAGGGTATCGCAAAAAATATAGGTACCTCCAGCTACTCGACTATAGCATAGTACAGAAATTCACCATTAGCATTGTATCTCCCGTGCAATTACTGCAACATACTTGCCGGGGTACTGTAGTCTAGTCTGAAATCACCTGGGAAACCATTGCCCACTGTGGGTGGTCGTTGCCATACCCTATCCCCATGCTGCAGATTGATGGAATACGGCGATGGCAATTGTCTTGGGGATGCTGGGGATGCTGGACGCTGAGCGCGGGCGAATTTCATGGCCATCGAGTTGTTGTAGCTGCTGATGTCATGCTCCCCACAAAGTCCGCCCTCGCGAGTCTAGTGCCAGTTGTCCCGACACGGACAGGGCTTGTTTCCGCTCTGACCATGAGAACTTCTGTAGGAATCCAAGTGTGACATGCGACGCCTACTGTAGTCCCCGAGCAAGTCCCGCCTAAATTAGCACCACTTACACTTGTGTCGATCACACCGATCATGGCTCTAGAGTCTTGACGGGTGAAGCAACTCTGTGGCGCTCTCGCACTTCCCCTCGTCGCGATGCCACGGCGGTGAAGGCCGCGAATGCTCCGACTATCGGGTACTTCCCCCAATAGACTGTGCAGCTCGGGGCGCAATGGACATCCCCACAAGAATCATCCACTCGACTTTCCGTGCGCAGGTCTCGTCCGCCAAAGAACCAACATGATCCGGCAGCAGGAGCAGCCACACCTTGATGTGGTCCTAGACTCATGTACAGTTTAATGGCGCCGAGTTACAGGTCCGTCATAAAAGTTTAATTCAAGTTGCTGCTGGCCCCGCTTTGCACCACGCGGTGCATTTTGGGCTGTGGGTCAGAGACAATAGCGCAAGTCTCGATCCCCAACTCTTTTGATCCGACTCCAATGATCATGTACACCCCCCCACCCCAAGGATCAGCCACGACTCCACAGAAGTGTTCCCATAAACCAGGTTAACCCCATCCGGTTTTTCGGGACGCTAGGGAGGTTGATTAAGTTGGCTGCGTTGGTGGGGCAACATGCTTTGGCCAGTGCCAACTTTAAACCATCGTCGGAATCAGACTTGCGCCATTTGTTGGACGGCGCCACTTGACGGACCCAACAGTGCATCGGCGCGTTTCTGTTCAACTTCAGCAGACAGACTTCAGCACATACGACTTCCGAGCACGTGCTGTGCGGCATCAGGTTTGTATTTCTCGGCTCGCAGGCGTGCGTCATTGCTTCTTGTTGGGTAGGTGTCGGCACGGCCCGCAGAGCTCCTTGGGGTGCACTCATTCCACATGCCTATATCAGTATACCTCTATCAGTGGCACTTGGCGTTTTAGTAGTCCGATGTCAGTGACTCAAGCTCTCCAAGAGACATATTCCTGAACAATGGCACACAGGGGGAGCTGGTCCGCAATGCGAGGCTCGTTTCCACGGAGCGGCCGGTGCTCCAGCCGAAGCAGTGGTGGCATCATTGGTGTCCTCGTCACTTTTGCGACGACTTTGGGCGTATACGACAGTGACAAGAGTCACGTCAACGCGCTGTTGATGGTCAGTCCCCTGCCTCTTTCCATGTCACACGACTGCCAACTGTGAAGTGTGAGCGGCACGGATTATCACCACCTCTTGCTTTACCATTTTGACTCTAGCAACAAGAAACCCAATACTCACTTGCTCGTTACAAGTGAAGTGTGTATCCTCCATTTAGGTTCCACGGGGCACAGTTATGTCTACTGCGACTTTCTCACGAGGAAGGATCTTGGCATGTGTCGTGTCGCCCAGTTGGGTTCCGGTCATGACTGGAAAGGCTGAAGTCGTACTTGGGTCGATCACAGTTGGGCCGAAGAGTTAACAGCAGAGATCGAAATTACTTGGACGACGACGTGCTGGTGTACGACGCGTAGCTATACTGACCCGCGACACCTTTTGGGGCGTGACCACTACGACGCCGATCATGGAGTAAACATCGAAGGCGAACTGAACAGGCAGCCAGTATTGTAGGAGTAGCCTTAATGGGGATGCTGCAGTGCAGTCCCCACTCTGCGTTTCCGTGGGAATTTATTTCTACGGTATCATCCCGTTGTGGGGACTGTCACGAGACGTGGTCGCTCGCGAGATGTGGTTGCTCACGAGATGTGGTTGCTCACGAGATACAGTCGCTCACGAGACGTCGTTGCCCCGAGATCCAGTCACTCACGGGATGCAGGTGCTCAACGACCCCGGGACCATCAAGCATGTTGGGGCCTTCAGTGCCAGCCCACAGCCGCATATCGTGACATGCATCTATGCTACCATCATGTTTACGCTCCTTCTTACTCTTTCACTTCCGTACGTGGATGCCTTTGGGTTATGGTTTGACCAGACGGGCCTGTTGGCTGCACTGTGCTGCCGGTTGCGGCTAGTTGATGCACCACACACGAGGGGTTTTGGAAAGGGCCAAGGGTCCTGTAAATTGTCACGGAAGGGACCAACGTCAAAGTCACGATCCACAACGTACGCCTGGCTACCAGCCATCACGTCCAGCCCCACCAGCAGCAGGTGTGGACATTCCTTCATGCATCCAGCGTTTCGGGGGCGGCGGCGGTCAGGCGCTACAAGATCAGAGGACTGGACATTCTGCTCTGGCAGAACTGTAGCTCCCTCTCCAAGTCTTGAAAATCTTTTTGTGTTTACTTTTTCTCCGTCTGGGGATAACTGCCCCTTGAAAGACTGGGCTATGCCGCTGCATGCACATGCCAGAGTTGTCCCGCAGCCGTTACCATTCACAATCTTCCGCCTTCACCGGGCCAGACGTCTGGATGTCCAGGAACGCCAGGAACGGTGCCTGTACTAGCAATCTTGGACCTGGGCGGACCTTGTTCCACACCTACCCCTGGCGCGGGCGGGGTCGGAACTCAAGTCTGGGGTGCTTGGATGCAACTGCAGGTTGCAACATCCTCCAGTAGCCAAGATACCGATCGTGTTGCCAGACGAGACGAGTGTGGCAGAATACGCATTTTCCGATGGAAGCATCGGTCTAACTCACAGCAACGGGTGTTGTGAGGGTCAAGGTCGCGCAACAGCGAGCGGATAGGTGGGACAGTGTCCTGCGATGTCGCAGCCTCATCACTGCACATACCCCAAGCCACAGGTCGTTGTATGAGGGCGGGAGCTACAGATCCGCTGTCGAGTGCGGTATGTGATGCAGCTGATCCACCAGTAGCTGAACACGCGGCATACTCTGCCTGCAGACAAGCGTGTTTGATGGTAACGTGAGAGAGTCAGGTGCGGCAATCTAGTACTATTCCCCGTGTGTGGCACAGAAGAGGGGATACCGCACTTATTTGTTAGACGTCTGACCCATTCGAACCATACTCGTCGTTGATATGATTATTGTCTTGCAGGCCGAAGCTACAATCTCAAGATACCTACACAGCTGTGCACAATGTCATTGCCCTCGTGCCGCCATTATCACGCAAGAGACCGTTGAAGACGTCGAACTGGATGTGACGGACACAGCTTTGGTTGTGGCATGTCCGGTTGTGGCAGAATTGCTACAACAGCGACTCGGGGAGAGTGCTCGTAACCTGTTGAGCTAGAGCCTTAATAAAATTCTTCTCAGTGCTAGTAATATTGTCAGTACGGTACGGACCACTTGCCATGGGTGGTCTTCAATCTACAGTATAATAAACGGCCCACAGATCTTGGCCAGCAGTATAACCGTTCACGCTCTGTAGAATATGCTGCTCAGCTGCAGCATTGCGCATTCACCCTGAGCGGTTTGTTCACTTCAGGGGTTTGCCAGTAGTTCGAACGAGAGTCGGGATATAGGACTCGCTCTTGAAATGTAGCAGCACAGTTGTCCTTTTGGCATCATATCCTCTTGTGGATTGTCCGTCAACTGCCGTCGCCCAGTACGAGTCCTTGGGTACAACACGAGCATCCATCATGACTCTTCGACCTTCAGCTACATGGCGGTGAAAAAGTGGCATAGTGAAGCCAGTTACTGAGGTTGCATTGCTTCCGATGCTAGAAGTGCAAGTGCGCAGCCATGCTTAGAGTCTTGTCCCAGATCGGAGGATATTCCCTATGCACTCAGACATACATGTGAGAGCCTCCAACACGAGAGTTGGTGTGTGCATCGTTCAACGGTGCACTCAAGCCACAGGGTTGTGGCCTCCAAAGTCAAAAGTTACTTGATTTCTCCGTGCCGCCACGACTGGCTTTGGTGTGGATGTCCACTATTTTCTTGACTGCTCTCAACAACAGCGTGTATAATTCCAATATTGCGGTTCCCGTGGATTACCGGCGCTCACAGAAGGGACGATGGGGACACTCCACTACCTGCCCATGGCACGCTCCCGAGAGTCCAGGCCGTGCCGCCGTCACCGCGGCGGCTCCGATGGTTGTATACTAGAAACGAAGCGCAAGCCATTCGAACCTACGCGGCATTTACGGGGGGGATGCCATGCTAATGGAACGATATTGAGCATGGCCGCCCATGGTGTGAACCGGCACTCGCCGAAAGGTGCAAACTCTATCGGGGCATGCCTGGCGAGTGGTTCTCACGTTGCGATGTGGCGTTCGCCGTCCCTCCTCATTTCCTTTCAGCGTCGGGGGTTGAACCTTAGTTTTGTACGTTTTACTGAGAATGAACGCAACAAACACATCTTCGGGGAGCCACCGTGTTCATCTAGTATTGTACTCTACCGAGTTTGAAGAATTTGGTGTGAGGGAAGGCGGTGCACACTTCATAGCCTCGTCGACCGCAGAACAAAGTCGTCAACACTCCGGCATCTCCATTCCACTGTGCCACTCGCATGCCACTTGCAACTGCTGTCTGTGTATCTACCCGCCTAGTTGGTTCTCTTCTCCTCCACTATGCGTGTCCCTCGATCGGTCTCGACTGTTTCGCTTAACCCGTTCCTGCTTTGTGCAGGAAGTGTCCGGAGTCCCTCGATGGTCCGTGCGACCCGCGCGCTTCCGTCTTCGCTCACCCATACTCTTGGGTCTCGGGCCAACCACCTGTAACACTGAACCGCCTCCAAACTTAGTCGCGCCTCCGGCTCCAACACTGTCACCCGCTCCGTAGATCCGTAGGAAGCAAGTGCTGCGCAACTTTGTTTGCCACACCTCACGGCACTGAGTTGGTCCGCCACTTGTTACGCACACGACTAACTGCAGAGGGCAGTTTCCAGTACAAGGTGGCGAGGGGCCACAGAGGCCAGAGGGCACGGAATTACGTTGTCCACATTGGTCCCGATCGCAGACGAGAGGGGAGGCTCGGCGTTAATCCAGTTCCAGGTACAGTAGCCGTTTAAGATCGCGTGGTGCCTTGCATTCTTTAGCTTGGGCCAGGCGGTATTGCATGTGCTCTTCCTGTGGCCCTCTGGGCGTTGTCCTCATCTCAGCCGGGGGTTCCATTTCGGTCATCAACCACTGGCACTGGGCCTACTGCCACAGCTGCACCGAGTTGCAGAAGGATGCAAGTGTCACCGTCATCGGCGATGCACATGTCAGGCAGGCGGGCAACCGCCACTCGCACAGCCCGCGTGCCTTCCGTCCACGGTCGAGCAAGGGTCATTGGCGCTGCCCTGGTCACCGTTGTGATATCCTGTGCGCCTTGCTCCTGACTGTGCTGCATGTCGGACGCCACGTTCCACGCCATGGCGCCACCAGTTTGAACGACGCCACAACAAAAGTGGCCAATGTTCAGCAAGGTGGCACCTCCCTTTTGTGATATATGGCTGGGCATTCTGGGCAGACGACCACATGCAAAGCAGGGCGTACGACGTCACTCTCTCTCTGAGTGATCGCCAAGCTTGTGTTCCCTTGTGTCGACCAAACGCACATATTGTGGCGCGATTGCTTCTCCCATAGTCGGTCAAGCATCCTGCATGTCTGACGTTGTCTCTTGACTCGCGATCACCATGCTGATGCCCTGGCACTGAGCCAAACCATGATGGTGCCTGCGTCAGCCTGCCATCTTCAGTTAGGTACTACAGTACTGTACCTTCCTGCCCTCACCTCGGCGCCGCCAACGACAAGTTCCGACTCCATTCCTCGGATATTCTGGATCAGAGTGTATTGGCCCCGGCGCGGTACTGCCCCATCCACTGTCCTCGCCCTCCAAGACACCAGTCAGCTCGCCCGCGCGTTTGCAAGTCCCCAAAGCCTCCGCTTCACCCTCCTGCCGCCCACGCTCTCTCCTAGACGCCATTTGTGCCGTGGCGCACGGACGGTGGTAAAGTTGGCCTTGGGCGCCCTGTCCGTCAGCCTGCACTGTGCAAACTTTAAAAGTTGAATCAGGTTCGAGAAGATGTGTAGCAGTGACCCCTGTGCTGCGTCCCTTTCGACCAGTGAGCGACCGACCCTCACCGCCGCCCCCTCACCTCCCCCACGGACGCCCGTAACTTGCCGCTACCAGGCGGCAGGCTATGCTCGCGGGCAGTCGCCAGGCCCCCGGTCCCTTGCGGCGTCGTTGCCGTGCTCAAGGCCGTCAACCTCGGACCTATTGCCCTAGACACCCTCCGGGCCGAGACAAGCGACGACGTCCGCAGACCCCCGCACCACCAGCCATTGGGCTGCTTGGCCGTTGGCTATGCTCCACACGTCGCAGGCGTGGCGTGCACGCGCACACGCTGTGCTCGTCTGCAGCTCCTGGGCACTCGGTCTCTTGGCGCATTTGCGCGCTTGTGCGGCTCAAGCGCTTGGTATGCATGCTCATGCTCGGTCCCGCCCTGGCCTGGCGGCCCCTCGCACAATGTCTCTATCTAATCGTTACGTACGTGCTCGACGCGGCGCAACGCCCACTCATTTGTTCTACATGCCCCATCCATACCCTTGCTCATCTTGAACGCCCTTCCATCGCTTTCAACTACCCCCACCGCCCCATCTCTCTCTGTGAACATAGTCACAAGTCTCCAGCTCGACTTGCTGTCATTATTGGTCTACTTTGCCACATCCACATCCATCCACAGCGCACACACTCTCCGCCCCCGCCGATCATACACACAGACACACAGACGCACACACAGACAAGCACACACACTCACCCTATTCGCCTTGTGTGTCGTCTTCTTCGCCCCACAAACTTGGGGTCTCCGTGCACGCCGCGCCGCGTCCGTCCGTCTCCGCCATCCCTACTCCTCCTCCTCCTTCTTCTTCTTCGTTCCCCGCCGTTGCGTTTGTGACCAACACACAAACGTCTTCCGTGACCCGTGAGTCATTGCATCCGTTACACCCCGTTCGATGATCCACCTCTTCGGCAAGCACCTTTCTTGCTCCTTGCGCGTGGCTTTGTTACCCTCATGGTGCCCTCTTTACATTCGGGACTTGCACTCCTTACCCCAACTGTGGACGTCTGCTGCCCCGGTCCTGCTTGCCGTTGGTATGCTCCAGCCTTCAACGCGCTAAGTGGCTGGCATGACGAACAGCAGATGTTCATGGCGCTCTTTCCCTTGATGTTTACATATTGCCCAGTCGCGTCCCTCTCCCACGAGACCGACTGGTACCCAAAGGGGGCCCCCTGTCTCTGATGATTTTGTCCCGAGTATGCATGCTGACACTGTTGCCATGGGTGTCATGTTACTGCCCTACCCCTTGCCTGATTGCGCCACCTATTTAGTCGTCGGCCTCACCCCGCCCATCCTCGACTAGCCCTCAACGTCCCTCGACATCCTTGGCATTTCATTCTGCTTGATCGCCCTGCGACCTGTAGGAGTTTGCATCCGAAAAAAAAGCCTCGGTGGGTCTTAGCATTCATTCATTCAATCATTCATTCATCACCACAACTCGCTAATCACCAACATAGTCACCCGCAGCCTAGCGTTTTCTTGCAAAACAGGTTTCTACGCGTCCCGCACGCATATTCCACTGCGCAAGCTTTGAAACGCGATCTGCACAACTTTCTTGCCAGTCTGTCTGTCCGTTGAGATCAGGCCCCAAACCCCACCTCTGGTGAGTGCGTATCTCGCGTCGTGTGGCCAAGCCGTTCGACTGTGTTTCCATCACCCCTCATCCCTCACGCGTGTCCTCCTCGAGAGCCCATTCACGGGCACTTTTAGTGCTCTTCCCAGATCGTTCCTGACTGGGACCTAGGTCCCGTCTTGAAGCCACGTCTTTCCACCTTATTCTTGTTGTGGCAGGTGTGCCAGGAGACGTAACATCTCGCCCATTTGTCTCGCCGTCATCCCCGATCCGTCTTTGTGTGCAGAGGCTTTCCGTCTGTCCACAACAACAGTTCCCAGCCTCCAGTCGGCCGTTGTCACGTTTTGTTGCACCTGCGGCATGTTGAGCAATCACGTGCATGTGGATGATACAGGAGGGGGAAGGATGGTCGGTTTGTTGTTGTTTATGTGGCAGGGGTTACCGTGTCATAACGACATTTGAGTAACATGTTGTCGTGACCTGGACCCTCGTACCCTCGATGTGCTCCTGCAAGCTCCTGGTCAAAGCACGATGACGTTAAGCGCACCGCCAGGTGCTGCTATGGCAGTTACCAGTCCTGCCCGTCCGTGGGCCTTCTGCGTCTGGGGACCTTTGCCACCCTTGCCACACCGAACAAGTCACTGTGCGACAGGCACTGCTTCCGTTCTCGAGACCCAGCTGCACCTGGCTGGTTCTCTGGTTGTATTCATCACGGCAGGGCCGACGACATCAATGCAGCCAGACAGCATTGAGCTGACCACCACCTGCAGCCAGAAACGACATAAAGACAAGTGCCAGCCTTCCCAGGTATCCGAGCGCCTCTACTCCTGAAGGACTAGGGACCCATTGCACTGGTTGATCAGTTGTTCTTTTTCGGCACAAGGCCCGCCACCGCCACCGACGTACCAACCCGCTGCCGAAGTTTCGGCACCTCGGGAGTCTTTGAAGCTTGCAGCTCTGTGCCCATTCGTACATCAATCCACCCCCACCTTACCTCGACCAACACTCCCTCCTTCCAAACCGCGCTAGTTTAGCCCCCAACTCTGTCCATTATTGAGGTGGTTCAGTCCTGTCGTCGCAAAGGTGAGTTCTTTGGCCGAGACTCCTTCGACGGGCCCTTTCCCTGGGTGCGTGCGTGTGATTTTTTATGGCCAGGGGCCCACACCCCCTGATGGTGGTACCTGGTTGCAGTTCCTCCTTGTTCTGCCGAGGCCTCCAGGGGCGGGGTGCGTGTGGTGGTGGCACGGGGCTCTAGGGACAAGCCGGCCCTCACTCAACAAGTCATCCTTGGGTGCTTTTCAGATGGAGGAGCCGTGTCCTTGGTGAGGGCTCTGGTGCATGCTGGCCGAGCAACAACTACGGCACAAACCGCCGGCCCTTGTTCGGGTGAATACCCCATCAGAGTGTAAACTCTAAGATGCTGGACCCTTAACTGAGGCTGGCTGATGGCGGATGGCGGGCAAGCATGTGCCACTATCGCACCGTACTGCCGCATTAGCATGTTAGCAAGGGTCCCCCATGCTTAGCATGATGCCTAGAGTCTTCCAGGCACGCCAGGGCCAGCCCGGGTCTGAGGAACAAACGATAGAGGGGGGAAGGAGACTAGTACGCCACAGGCGCAGAAGGCGAGGGTCGTCGGCGGGGAGAAAGCTGGGGGGAGCGAAGAAACTTGGGGGGGGTGAGGGTTGAGCGACAAGCTTGTGGTGGGTGACGGGGTCGTGGTGGTGTCTGTACCATGCCTGTCCATCACGACCCCATTACCGACTGCGCGCAACGCGCCTGCCGTTCTCTCCCTTGCCCAACTCTCTCCTCAACTCGTTCAGCGCTGGCGCCACCACCCCCGACTCTCCAACCTTAGTGTCGTTTTCACCTCTGCCCCCGAGCCCATCCTGGTTGTGGCGCCCGAGGAGATCGTCAACAGGGCTGGGATTCCATTCCATCATACCGACTGCTGCCTGCCCACATAACTTAACGTCGGCCTCCGGACGCTACACGCATTCTCTCCCCTCTCCTCCCCCCGCTGCCATAACCACCGTCGTCGTCGTTTCGCTTTCTATCCTTCTTTTTTTCGCTTGCGCCGATACAATCCAGGGCTGACACGTCCGTCGCCGGTTCGTCACTTCCGGTCAACCTCTCATCGCCGCTCTCCCTTTCGTCGATACTACACCCATCTCGACCACATCTTCTATCTTCTACCTCCAACACCATTGCTCGCCGGCTCGACGCCATGCCTATCGCTTAAGACCTGGTTCTTTTAATTCAGCTATTCATTCGTACTACGCGCTCGCTCCACTTGATCAACAACCCTTTCAACCTCCAGGCAAGATTCAGCAACCATCCACCATTTTCGCCCACACTCGCCCATCCTCTTCCCCCACCTCCCTCCCAATCTTCCAACCGCATTACCCCACTCCTCCTTATACTCCGAACGGCCTTTCAGTCATAACCAAAATGGCGGACGAAAAGGGCGAGGACATGGCTCCTCCCTTCCACGGCTTCATTGCCACAACCTATGATGCCCTTCTCGTCTTCGAGGCCGCCCGTCGGGGTATGATCCCTAGGGTCACGCGTCGTCTCAACGACACGGAGCGCAACATGGTCCAGTCTGGGTCTGTGTTCGTGTACGACGAGCAGGAGAGTGGGATCAAGCGTTGGACCGACGGGCACTCGTGGAGCCCTAGCCGCATCCTTGCCAACTTCTTGGTACGTGCCTCGCATGTGATACGCGTGTTTTTGGAATGAGTCGCTCACACCATACACAGGTTTATCGCGAGACCATCAAGCCGGCCGACAACAAGGAGGCCAAGGACGAGGACGGTGTCAAGAAGGAGAGCACCCCCAACCTTTCTCGGCCTGGTAGTTCACAGGCCCGTGACGTTCGGCCCACTTCCTCGGGTACCAACTCGCCAGCAACTGGGGACGCCTATGCGGAATCGTCACGCATGGCTATTGAAGCACAAGCACGTCCGCTTGCGCATGGCCAGATGCGCACACGTACAGCCGCAGAGGCTGGTGGTTGCCGCCTCGAGAACGGTGTCATAATCGACCGCCACCTTGAGCGCAAGTTGGTCGGCAGCCTCACCAACAGCTACCTGTTCCAGTCCGGCGGTCTTGTCAAGAAGGTGAATAATGATGACCTAGCATAGGATGTTCTGCTAACCAGACAGACCATGACTCTCACCATCAGCGGGTTCCACCAGCACGTCGTGTCCTACTACACGCTCGAGGACGCGGTGGCGGGTCGCCTGCGGCGACCATCGACCATTCCAGAGTTTGCAGCCCTTGACATTAGCCCAGACTACCTTAACCTTGCAAACTTCCGGTACCCTCCCTCGATCGAGATCGGGCAGGACGGCGTCCCTCGGTACCACGGCGAGCCTGATGACAGGCCCATGACGCCCAACCGTGGCATCCCCCAGGGCTACGCACCCGAGATGTACGAGCAGTACGGCGCGGCCGCTACATTTGACCTGCACCACCAACCGAGGTTGCGGTCTATGCCTGCTGGCACCATGAGTACAGGCTTTGCCTCGTCACCCACGGCCGCGTACCCAGTGCCTCCTGGGTCAGCAGGAGGATACTACGACGCGCCGATGCATAGCCTGCCGCCCATGCCCCGTCAATCGGGTGCCATGCGGCCCTCGGCAGGATCGCGGCGGTACGACCCGTACGGGTCCGCCTCGTCTCGGTCTGGGATGCAGTCCCCGGCTGAAAGCGGACATGTGCGCCGCTTGTCACAGCCACCCCCGTCGACCGAGGCGAGCAGCGGCGGCTACTACCAGGCCAACGAGTACAACTACCAGCCCCCGTCCACTGCGCCCGGTGCGTTTACAACCTACTACTCGACTGCGGCGCCGCAACCCGCGCCGTCGCAGCCGCCCATGACATCGCCCGTTGTGTCTCCCACTGGCTACACGGGAGCCTACCCGGCGTGGCACCAGCCGCATCCCGCTCCCGCGATGCGCCTCCTGCCGACCTCGGGCCGTCCCGACATGCTCGCCGGCGACCCGCCCTCATCGTCGGGTTCGATGGGCAGCGCCCCCGGCTCCAACGAGCACGTCATGCAGCCGGCATCGGGCGACAACTGGTCTACGATGCCGCCTGCCAACTCGGCACCAGTCTGGGAGTCTCATCCCCCTGTGGCCCAGCCATATACCGTCCCGCAAGGTGACGGCTGGCAAGCTGGCCTGGCCTAGACGGCCTCGTCTACGCCCAAAACGCGTCCGACGCATACATTTCCCGACGCGCATCAGGCCGCCGCCGCCGACTTTTCCGCCGCAGGACGGCCTCCTTTGCCTTCTCCCCCTAGAGAACCGAAGACGTATAAACACGGACTCTATTGGTTCTAATGACACTGGAACGACATGAACTTTTACGCAACAAGACACTGGCATCTCTGAGCTCGACTGTTCGTTCGCGCACGGTCCCCTAGTCGCATGGTCGACAAATGTGTGCCCACCGAGTACACATGGGGACTTCGCTTCGCGCCACTTGCCGAGTGCTCCCACCTACCTTCGATTTCGATCTCGACGATATTTTATGAATCTTTACGATACGGACGACGGCGGCGACGAGTCTGCACGTGTGTGGGACCCTCATTCACGCATCCCCCATACGCGTCGTGCTCGCTCATGCCCCACACACACACCCTGCCACACCATATTCTCCTACCCTCCCTCCCTCACTCTCCACTCTTCTATCCCCTCTCACACGGCCGACGCCTCAGCACCAGCCGGACTACATATTCAGTAACGATCGTGTCACGAGCAGCTGGGATGAATTCACGTGTGCCATTGACTCGCTCGTCTGTGAAAACAGCGACGAGCGCCACTAGGATGCGAGCCTGCACGAGTCCCATGATGTTGGCCAGGACAGAGGAGTTTGCTAGCCGTGCCCGTGTGCTGTGGGCGACGGCGTCGGTGCCAAGCCCATAGTCATAGCCCTGGCTGGTTCTAGTGGGCCAGAGGTCGCGCCACCTGGCCTGTCGTCGTTTGGCCCCTCACAGGACACAGGTAAACCGTGCTAACCCTTCAGGCTGATCCGCATGGTCCTGCCTTTCCCCCCGGCTCTCCAGGCCGCTCATCTCTCCCGCCTGGGTGCTGCGCATGGGTGACAATTTGAGGCCGAAATCCAATCTTGCCCTCCAGGACTGGCCCCAGGCACGAGGAACGAGTTCGCCTGCAAATACTTACGGCACCATTTGGCTGCCTGACAGGTAAAGGTGTCCTGCAGGAGGTTTGTGGCGTGCAGAATGTGCTTTTTCGTGCATGAGGTGCGAGCTGCGCATGTGGTGTCCCCCCCCCCCCCCCCCGTGGTGGCGCAACGACGAACAAGGAGCACACGGTCGAATGGGCGTCGAGGTCGAAAGTCGAGATGTGTGCGATGCGGGCAATGTGTGGCGGCGCATGATCCTGCCTGGTAAATGACGGCCGACGCTGGCTGATCTTTTTCCACCCGACGCAAGCGCGCAAACCTGACGTTGGCCGCCGCAAGCCGACAGGGACGCAAGAGCACAGAGCAGATCCGCATGGACGCATGCAGGGTATTCATGCCTTTGTTGCCTTAATTTGCCCAGCTGGATTCCTGCGTAGGCACGTTCTAGTAAAGGCACAAACAGGAACGACGCCACCGGGGCGACTTTGTTGCGCACCTTCACAACCAGAGCGGAGCAGAGGATCAGACGAGCGCGGAGCGGTAGCGTGCAGCGGAGTGCGGAGTGCGGGGGGAGGGGGGGGGGGAGCGGTGGCATAGAGGGTTCGTTGTGCAGTTCGACAGCTGCGACGCTCAAGGAACCCGACGGTCCCAGAGGGAGCAGAGAAAATGCCAAAGCGAACAAGTGCTGGTCTGCTGGACGAGCACAAGGAACCAGACAGGGATGTGCATTGTAGCCAAGCGAGGACAAGCGAGGACAAGCGACGATTGGGCGATTAACATAAGAGAATGACACCAGTGACGAGTGTCAGGTTAGTCCGTCTGTTGTGGGGCACACCATGCTGGCTGCGGTATGCGATAGCTGGGCCCACATGGTGCAGAGATCGAAGAGGTCATTTATTAACAGCGATCCGCAGGATCGAACAATCCTGTCCAAATCCGCTAGCAGCCGGGAGCTACGGTGGGGTGGAAGCTACTGTAGCTAGCATCTGGAGGTGGGCGGCATGAGGGCAGCAAAGGATACTTTGTTCTCGTTTGTGCGCTTGTCTATTTCTGCGCTTGTGTTTAGAGTATGACCCGAGGGGCCTGACTGGGCCTGAGTGCGACTGCGTGTGGTCCACAGAACTGGTGAGCCGAAGCAGAAGCAAGAAACAGAAGCGGTTGGGGGGTCGAGTGGCCGGCAGGGGGCAGGGCAAAGGGCATGTGAGGAGGGGGTGATGGTGGTCAGCCAACAGCAAGAGGCGCGGGGACAGGGCGGTCTGACGGTCCCGATTTTGTTGGTTCCAGCTCACAGGCATGCATACCACTCGGCACAGAGTGGGCGAGAGGGTCGTCGTCTATCTACTGTGCCTGTACTATGGTGGCCAAACTGCTACATGGAGCAAGTCTGCAGCACCACCACCGTTACTCTTTGCTCGTCGCTCGGGGCAGCAACCAGTTGACGTTTTGTTGACGAGCATGACGAGATCTTGTCATGGTCTTGTGAGCCCCAGGCCCAGGTACGACAAGGGCGAGACAATAGGCACGCGGTACCGTGGCAGCGACGACAGGTGCATGTTACTCGCAGCCGATATCAGTAGCCAGGCCACCAGGGCCCTCTAGGCATTACAACGCGCGTTCTGCCCGGGTACAGAGTAGTCGTTTTGAAGACCGAGCCCCGGCAATGCCGCTCGGTCCTGGCATCCGGGCAAAACCTACCTGTTGGCACTGTTCGCCGAGAGGAGCTAGAACGAACACATCCATGCCACATGTGCGTGCCGTGTCGTGATTTTACATGAGCGGGCCCGCCCGGGCCAGGTGTTGGCCGGTGACGACCGGTGACGGTCGGTGACGACATGACGTACACCTCGGCGTTGCATGGCTACTTCCGTCGAAGGATGGCATGTCGCGGCGCCCAGGGGCGAGCGGGACTGTTGTGCATCGAGCGTCGACCACGATACAATTCGGTCTCGGTGCGCGTGTCGACGGGCTGCATGTTACAAGTATTGGTATTTGGTTGCCAGGGCC
This sequence comes from Pascua sp. PH4015B, assembly GCA_025502685.1. Lineage (NCBI taxonomy): Eukaryota > Fungi > Basidiomycota > Tremellomycetes > Trichosporonales > Trichosporonaceae > Pascua > Pascua sp. PH4015B. The sequence continues at coordinate 118,613 of JAMFRD010000048.1, read as the reverse complement.
TGAACTTGTAGACGCCGTTGATTCGGAAAGCGATGAGGTTTAGATAAGTAGCCCGGCACGAGGCACGACGAATAACGCTCCCTCCTGGCACTCGATGCTGTTGACAACTTGTTTTCACAGGTGGGCTCCATGTTGTTGCGGCATTTCCGTGTTGACCCTGCTCCCTCCCCCGCAGCGGACCGGTTACCCGGCCGACTGGTCCCCTGTTTCGCGCCGGGTCATGAGGGGAGGTTTAGCTGGTACTTATCATTCCTCTCTTCCTGCGGCGCATCACATGTTCGGCGAGTGCTATTAACCTCTGATTCCGCGGCGGTATGCATGCTCCCCGCACATCACTCGTCTCTGTTCTTGTGCGCTGCCTGGACGGGTAGCTTGGATATGCTCTCGGCCATGCCAGCATAAACAATCGTTTCTGATTACGACCCCGATCAAACCCCACGCCACATGCAATCGCGCTTCAAGCAAGCATGACGCCACAGTCGTCAGTTAGGACAAGCGCGGACGCCGACTGGTGGCTTGATGGTGATCGGCGATCAGAGAGGCAAAGCAACCCCAACTCGGATGTGCGTCACGCCGTCACCTGTGGACTCTGTGCACTCGTGCAGTGGGCACCTGCCGACCTGCGGAATCCAGCAGGCGCGGGTCGTCGGTGCCTCTTGGCCCGTGACATGGCACCGTCGTCAACCCCTCCCGAGATATCAACATCAAGAGGCACCGCGAGGTTGCTCGCTGGTGCCTGGGTCGGGCTTTCTTGATATGGCTAGTGCCCGCAGTAAAGTTGGTCGGTGTCCAAACACTAGCGTCACTCCACTCTCGTACCGCTACCGCGACTGTCACGCATCCAAATAACAATACACCCTCTTACCCTCCAAAGTACTGCTTCCACCAAACTATCCCTCCATGTGGAGCCCTATTCTTTGCCGAATGATGGTAATGCATGGGGTACTGCTGATTCCAAATACTGTCCCTCTGTGTGGTGTCTTCGTGGTATGCTCACCAGAGCAATCGGGGGCAACATGCTCCACACAATTAGCTTTGCATCCGAGTGTGCAAAGTGCGATGCAAGCTTGGCGTCCGTCACATTGTGATCGGCTCAGCCCGGAATAATCGCATGCGCTCTGGTGGCGGGGGCACGATCCTATGCCGAGGCAGCTCGCTGCTGTTCGTCCTGGATGGCCTTGATCATCTTTCCGCCCATCACTGTTGCCTCGGCAAAACGTGGCGCAAAGAAGTCTGTCGTCAGCGTTATCGTTTACTTCCAGGCAAAGGGCAAGGAGATCGGCAGGTCCTAGTTGTTTGGGCCTGGGGCCTTGGACCTGGAATACCACGCTAGGGATAGATTGATTCGGAAACCACGCTAGTGATAGTCTCGGTAGGACGGTGTGGGAAAGTAGGAGTAAGTGTTCCAGGATAACGGCGACGACGACGATTGACCAAAGCGGTATATCTATCAGACGGCCAAGCCAACGTCTCCCAGTCTCCTGGACCCAAGTCAAGTGACGTCGAGAAGGTCACGGTGGACCATCCGACGGAAGTCGTACCACCTTCCACAAGCAATTCCACCTCTTGGACTTGATACGATGCACGTTCCTTGCTGACGATCCCCAACAACCACCAGTGCCCGAATCTCCATGACCACCAGTGTCCCGACGGGCGTTGCACTGCAAATGCCACAAGCTCACACAACACTCACCCACAACCTCCAGGAACCGGCGCTCGTAGAGGGCGAAATTGCCAAAGCTGACACACTCGCCCCATCCGCGGGCAGCGACGACAAACTCGAGGTCGTCGGAACGGAAGACGCGGTCGCTGAGGCTCGCCTGGATGGCGGCCGACAGGCGCTCGCGCGAGCGGAAGAGGTACTCTGCGACACCTGGTGTGTGAGCAGTGGCGTACGGTGAGGAGACGTGGTTGGTGAGGACGTTGGCACAGGTGGGCACATTGCGTATCGCCTCGCAGCTCAACCTCCGACGACTCCAAGGGTGCGAGAGGCAACAAGCAGTGGCGAAGCACTCACCGATCCAGAGCATGAACACTGGCGTACCAGCAACATCGAGGTGCTCAAAGGGATGAATATCCAACGCCGCCCAACAGTCCACCATGGCAAGGAGGGAGAGGTGCGAGTTTGGCTCAAATGCCGCGTTGACGCCACCGGGGTTGGTGCCGAGCGAAAACTGGTTGAGAATGTCCTCGGACAGCAAGATGGGTCGGCGACCGCCGTCTTCGTCGTGCACCGCGTCCTCGTTTTCGGCCCACCCGAAAACAGCCTCCCGCGCCGCCCATACACGACGTGCGAGCTCGTCGGCGTGACCGGCAAGCATGAGCTTGTACAGCTCTGTTGCGGAGCGCGCATACTGCTGGATCTGGCGCTGCGCCGCCGGGTTGAGAATGGCGAGGCCCGCATACACGTGCCACTTGGCGGCGTAGATGCGCAGCGCAATGTTGACCTTGACGACCTCGATGCCAGAGACCCAGCGCGCATTCTCCCAAGGGTACGACCCCTCACACTTCCATGCCATGCCCATACTGCCACGGTCAGCTGGTCTGCGCTTGAAGATAAAGAGACTCGGTCAGGGAGGCCCATCTCCCGTCTTTTTACACGGCGACAAAACGATCCGTCTCTATCGCTGCGAAAAAGGCAGTTTAAGGAGACATCCACAAATGGACAACCCAGTTCAGATTTTCTGTCACCACCCCTCGACCCCGACCACCCGTCTACACCGAATGAACGTGACACTCCAAGCTCAATGACAATGATGTCATGCGCCGTTACCAGGTTGAGGCTGACCACTTGCCACGAAGCACAAATGTTTGTCGCCATTGTAACAACTGCAGCACCTGCGACCCACCTCAGGAAAGCGGCGTGGGTGACGGCCTGGGTGTTGGCGGTCACCTCGTCATGTTCCTCGTACGTGAGGTAGACGTAGCGACTCTTGAAAGGCCGAAAGACGTCCTCGATCATGCGGACTTTTTCCTTGGGACCGCGGTGGTGGATGATAATCTGTCGTCAGCGTCGTTGACGGAAGGAGAATACACCTGAAGCAGTTGGGATGCGCGGTCATCGGGGGGTGTTCAATACCACGTTCTCTACATTGCTTGTAGAGCCCATCGATGGTGACCCATTGCGCCAATTGCTCTCCTGATCACTACGTACCAATGGCTGTCCCTCGGTCGTGACACTCGGCCCATGCAATGAATGAATGGAAACAATATCCACGTCCGCGGGGAGGTACTTTTCAAACGCATCCTTCTCGGGCGCCTTGACCGACGTCTGCCCCGCAACCGTCGCGCCAACCTTGGTGCTCGGGCCGTACTCGCGCACGACGGCGCCGATCGCCGCAGCCTCGACACTGTAAATGACCAAATCGGACACACGGGACACGGCATGTCCGTCCCGCGCGACCTCGATTCCGCTCCCGTCCAGTTCAGACTCGAGGGTGGAGAACAACTCGGGCTTGTCACAGACCACCACGCGGTGGCCACCCTCGTGAAGGCGGCGAGCGTACATCTTGCCCATCTGAAGTGTCAGTTTCACAAACACGTGTGTTGTCGAGTCGCACACAGTCACACCAGGCACTTGTCACTATCGCAACTGGCCACAGAAACAAGCAGATACGACGTGTTGCCCAGCACTTGAACATGGTGTCTAGCTCACAACCCTCTGTCCTCTACCCATTCCTTCGAATGGGCCAGCGTACAAGGTACGGCTACCCCTGGCTCACCCCTCGCTCGCGCCGGACGGCAAAGCCGAACAGAGGTGACGGACAGCGCAAACAGCTCTGCTTTCTCGCAGCTAAACGTAGCCGACAATGCAAATCGCACACACTGAGCTCCACAGCAAGCAACAGCCTCTATCCCCAACCCCCGCACTCACATCACCCATGCCAATAATGCCAATGACGGGCGAGGCCAGCGCCGCCGCGGCCGCGGGGGCACCAGTAGCTGCCATTGCTGTGCTGGTAGTCATGGCGCGCCAGTGGATCGGGAAACGAGTCGCTGTCGGAACAGGAGTTGCGCGAAATGGGATTGCAGTCAGAGTGCGAATGCCGAGCCCAAAGACGCGCATGCAGGTAGGGTAGGTAGCAAGTGGTTGTAGAAATCGACTTGGACAATAATCGGCAACGCCAAGTTCCAACTTTCACAACAGCCCACCTGAAGAGCCGAATAGGGTGAGTGGAGGCAGGATTACGTAATGATCAACTGCCACGACCTTCGCTACACATTTATTGTCGCTTTGTCGGGGGCGATCTGGGCAACCCGCTACTCAAAGACAGCCTAGGATGGACATGAAAGGACATGGTGACATCGTGGGTAGGATAAAGAACAAACAAAAAAGTGGCGAACACTCTCGGTTCGGGCGCGGAGCTTGCCCGGCGAATGGGAATAGGGATTAGATGTTGGCCTCTCGGGGCTCGAACGCGCGTGCCGAGGATAATCTTACGATATAGTATTAGAGCCACCCGCAACCTACCGTATCGACATCCTCTTTTGTTGAAATGCCGGTGCTCGTGGATGATAAGCTGCCTGGACATGTCAAAGTGGACAACCCTTCCGTCCTTGAGGACGAGGTCGTTCGGTGCCATATAAGCCGCGCAACCGGAGCGCACTTCAACTTCTCATTTCTTCAGCCTTGCCTGCTACGAGGTGGACCGTGTCACACATCCTCTGCTGATAAGCAATGCCTCACAAACGTCTCGCAGCGTACTCGTCTCATAGTATGCATGATTGGTAATCTACATCTAGCGGCTACAACAGCTCGGCCGCGCATTAACACACATCTCTCCTGTCGACTGGCACTCCCCACCGATGATCACAAGACACCCGAGGCTCTCAAGCTTCGTCCGCTTCGCCGTCACCTTCAAACATATGCGCCAGACCATCCGCGGCCTCGTCCTTGGCAGGCACAAAGACCTCGAACGCGGTCATCTCGCCCTTTGCGAGCTGAGCCTGGCGACCAGCAGCGCCGACCTTGCCGAGACCCGCAGCCCAACCCTTTTCGCGTGCAAACGCGGCTGGCGAACGGTCAAGCAGCATTTTCAGGTCGGCATCCGAGATAATCGCGTCGTCCGCAGTGGCAACATTGATTTCCTCACCGTCGAGGTCGAGGAGTGCACGCGCCATTTCAGCAGTGGTCGGCTGCCGCCCTGTGGTGCGGCCGAGAAGAACACGACCGTTCTCGTCCACCACTTTGCCAAACTTGCCCTGTTGGATGACGAGAGCCTCGAGCTTGCGCTTGTTGGACGCTTTTTGCAGGATCCTCGTCTCGATCGTGTCTGCAAGTTAGCAGCTGTGGCAATGGCGCCTAACCTAACGTACGAGCAGAGACCAGACGGAAGACGAGAACAGGCTTGGTTTGGCCGATACGGTGTGCTCGGTCCTGCGCCTGCAGGTCCATCTGCGGGTTCCAGTCCTGGTCGAAGAAGATGACCGTGTCTGCCGCCACAAGATTGATGCCGAGGCCACCAGCGCGCGTGCTGAGGAGGAAGAGCTTACACGCGTCCGGGCCGTCACCACCCGTGTTGAATTCGTCCATCTGCTGGCGACGGCTGTCCTGTGAGGTACCCCCATCGATACGACAGACTTTCCAGCCCTTGAACTGGGTTGCCCATTCTTCCTGGAGAGTCAGTTATTTCGCCAATGCGCGATCGAAAACTGACAATGACATCCAGCATCGTGGTGAACTGCGAGAAGAGCAGCACCTTGTGGCCCTTGGGGAAGAGAGCACCCAGCAGGCGGTTGAGCAGGAGCATCTTCCCGCTCGCGTTGACCAGATCGTCATTGACGACTTCGAAGCCCGTCTCGTCATCCAATGGCCAATCAAACAGGAATGGATGAGATGACACCTTGCGCAGCTGCATGACAAGGTTTTGGAGGCGCATGTTGTTCACCGATTTGGCTGAAGTGTCAATCTCGTGCTGTGGGCAGCTAGACTCACTAGCTTGGCGAATCTGCCAATCGCGTCCCATGGCCTCGGGCGTCCTGGTGGGAATGTCAAGTGTCTTGCTCTTTTTCTCAAGATCACGGAGGTATTTTGATGTGCTCTCCTCAATCTTGTAGTTGACGCGGTCCTTGTTGCGTTTGCCGCGTCCCAGATCCGCTGTCTTCTCCTCCTCTTCTTCTAACAAGGCGTCTACGAGCTCAGCATCCGGCTCCGCACGACCGGACTTGACGTTGATGAGGTACTGCCGAATGTCACGGTTCACGATGGCCTGGTAAATGTCCTTTTGTGGTTGCGTGAGCGGCGCGTACAGCAGGTACTCCTTCTTGGGCGGGAGATCCTTTTCGACGTCGACCTTGAGGCGCCGAAGCAGGAAAGGCTTTAGGATGGCGTGTAGTGATTGGACGATGGATGACTTGTTCAACAACCCATCGGTCTCGGCGCCAGAGTGCATGTCATCAAAGTTGAACCACTGTTGGAACGAGTCGAGGTCGTCGAAAATATCAGGCAGGATGAAGTTGAGCAGCGACCACAGTTCCGCGAGGTTGTTGTGAAGCGGCGTGCCGGTGAGAATCAAGCGGTTTGCGCTCTTGTACGTCTTGAGCTCTCGAATGAGCTTGCAGTCGAGATTCTTCAAGCGATGGCCCTCGTCGACAACAATGTACTTCCACTGGTACCCGCTGAGGAACTTCTGGTCACGCATGCAGATCTCGTACGTCGTGACCACAACGGGGAACGTAGCCGTCGTGTTGGTGCCCTTTGTGGTGTGGTATCCAAGCGAACTACGCCCCTTGCGGATATTGCCCACGCCCGAGTTGGCTGGTGCTTGCAGGCGAGTTGCGCGGAGCTCAGCACGGTGCTCGGGAGTGCCGTGGTACATGATGACGGGAATGGACGGAGCAAACTTCTCAAACTCGGTGACCCAGTTGTACAAGACAGAAAGGGGGCAAACGATGAGGAATGGGCCCCAGGTTCCCTTGGAGCGGAGATGGGCGAGAAAAGCAATGGTCTGGAGAGTCTACGGTGTCAGGTGTACGCTCCACGGTTCGAGCTCACCTTTCCGAGACCCATCTCGTCAGCCAGGATGCCGTTAAGCCCGTTTTCGTACAACGAGATCATCCACTGCACGCCTGCTAGCTGGTAGTCGCGAAGCTTGGCACCCGTGACGAGGTCGGGCTGGACAAATGAGAACTGCTTCGAGTCGTCGGCCGCGTCCTTGTCGGCACCAGCGTCGTCTTCTGGCTCGCCTTCAGGATCTGCCTTCGTCTCGTGGACGGGTTTCGCACTGGTGTCCAGCTTGGCACGCTTCGACTCGCGTGTGCTGCGCGTCGATTGCCGCCTCTTGACTGATGAGCCGTTGGCCGTGTCGCCTTTGTGGTCACGCATACCAGCACGACCGCTGGAAGCCTCGCCGTCGCGCTTTTCCTTGTTCGCCTTTCGTGTCGCAGCACGCTTCTCCGCGGCTGCCTTCTCGACCTGCTGCCGCTCCATACGGTCGCCGATGATCTTGGCGTAGATGGTCGACTTGTCTAGCAAGAAACGTAGACGAGAAGCTCGCGCTTCAGCCTGTTCGGGAGTAATTGGTTTCGCGGGTTTCATGGTTGTGGAGTAGGAGTGGCGATTATGGAGGGGATGGGGACATGGTGAGAGGTGTTGTTGTAAGAGGCAAACGTGATCACGTTGGAGTGGGAAAGTGCATTGGACACAGAGAACGTCTGTCAGCAGGGCGTCACAGACATGTCCGCGTGTATGCTCACCTCAGCAGATACCACCTCGGGTACGTCTGTCAGCTCAACGCCCTCACCCTCGGGGGGCGCGTCTGCATTTCCATTGGGCGTGGCGGGCACGTCGGCACCATTCGCGTCGGAGCGTGGCGATGGCGGCATGGAGGTGGTAGCTGATGTGCCAGCGGCCGACGAAGCGGCGAGGGAGGGGAGTTGAGAGATGGACGGGGTAGCCATGGCACGGCGATGTGGGGATGCTGGGGTATAGGGGAGAGGAGTAAGAGACAAGGAACGCGAGTCGTGATGAGAGTTTGAGAGCAATCAATGTTGGGTTTGGGGGTGGACGCGCCTCTCGAGACGCGACTTGTTGTTGCAAGGATCACCACATCACAAACCAACAAACCCTCTGGCCCTCAGCCTAATGCCTTATCACCCGGTTGACGCGTTTTTTGAGTTAATTACGTGGGACAAGACAAAAGAATGGACTGTGGCTAATCTCCGTACCACGTGGAAATTCTGCGCGTCGCATGTAGCCTTCGTCATGGATGCCGAGCGACCCAATACCATCTGCTCGAATTCTCAACCACTCTCCACTCCTCTCAACTTTGACCCCTAAACCGCTCTCCTCCTTCTCCGATGTCCGCCCTCACCCGCCTCGTCACAACCATTCGTGCGCTCCCACCCACGCCGTTCCGCACAGACGGTGCCCCGCAGCTTTCGGACGCCTTGAGCGCTATCGTCGGCCGCTCATTCGGTGTGGACACCAAAGCTGCGCCAGCCGCGCTCGACCAGGCTGCGGCGGGTCTCAGCACGGAGCAGCAGGCGTGTATCGAGGGTGCGCTTCGAAGTGTCGAGAGCATAAAGGATGCGAGTGCTCTCAAGGAGGTGCGTGCAAGGAGTGGGGGAGAAGTCGTACTCTCATGCTGACGCTTGCTCTGTCCTCCCTTCGCGATCTGTTTACGTTTCTCGAACTGGGTGCTCGTCATTGGTGTTATGACATCGTCGCTTGTGCTGATTTCTCGACCATTGGATCTTCACCGCTTATTCTCCTCATGCCGCTCCCTCGTACCTTGGGCTATTGCGCGTCCCAACCTGCTATCTTGACTTGGCCTTCGACCTCCGCTACTCAATCGCCCACTACACCATGGTGTCTCCTGTCCCTCGTCTATTTCGGGATTCTCCTCGCGCCTCGCCTGTGCTGATCAACACCGCCGTACCGACATTTCCCATTGCATCACACTCTACGATCGTGTCGCGACCCGCTCTCCGTCCGTTCACGCTACAGTTCCCATTGTCCTCGACTATCCTACACCCGCGCCACGACCCCCACTACTACACGCGTATGCGCGACGGCGTGCACCGCTCGGCACAGGGAATTGGGCGCTCTTGGTGGAAGCGCTTTTTCCAGGTCCGGGGACAGGCGTAAGGCGAATACACCACTGATATGGCTGTGTTCATACCTGAAGGACCACGCCCGAAGATCACACGCCACGCGGGCTGAAGACAATTAGACCACTGCAACAGCAGTATGACAGCACGGGAGCACGGTATGGCGTCGCGCACGGGGTACGCGGCGTGTGTAATATGGATCTGTACTACTCTGGTTCCTGGGTTTGGCTTCTGCGAGCTGCTCCGCAGTGTTGGCTGGGGGTCTCTTGTTCAACTAGTATACTGACGATCTATGGCACTGCCTGACGCTAGTTTGACAACGGCTCTTGTTCAGCTAACGGCTACGTAGATTCCAATGCTTGGACTAGGCCCTATCGACACGCTCTCTGGCAGCAGAAACCACAGTTGCGATTCACAAGCTCGAGTCTCATTCGTTCATTATCCTCACGACCGGGGACAGAACTTTTTGCACCCTTGCGCTGCGTGGGACCCTTGCGCTGCGTGGGCAAACCGACGCTGTTGCACGTCTGGCGACCCCTTTCTTGAGCTGCGACTGTTACCGACCGTGAGGTGTGACGAATTGGGAGTGTTCTCCGCTATCCTTGCGTCGTTGCCAGTACACCTTACCACCTTCTCACCTCGTCTCGCGTCTGCCGTAGAAGATGCAGTTTGCGGTCCAGAATCGGGTTGTCCCTATTGGCTGGCGTGTATCTCCGCAGTGCAGCCTGCGATGTCGATCTCTGTTGGCCGTGCTTCAGCTTGACGTCTCGTAGGCAAGCGTTCGCGTTCTTAGCCATCATGAGTGTCTGTTCTTCAAGAGGGGCTTTCTGATTATCTTGGATGGCCGTCTTAGAATCATCAGTATTTGAAAGTGCATGGGCGGGCATCGTTTAAAATAACCCTCACGATAGGACTGGACGTTGTCCACAGGTCAGAATTTCTCAGAGTGAAATAGAAGGAGTTCCCGCCTACATGTGGCTCCCGTCTGACCACATCTATGGTGGCACTGGTAGCCACCACAACTTGTACGTCTATAAAGTGGGAACGCCTTGCCTTGGGCCAATATATGCAATGTGTGTGGAAAGGAAGTCCCTCTTCGTTTCTGCGATCTTGCGTATAACGCTGAACATGTGCACTCTGAGAGCAACACGGCTCAGTTCGACTAAGGTAACGCGATATGAATAATGCCTGCAGGAAGAGCATGTTGCACCGTGCAAGTATAGGCTGAACCGTGCACGTATGGAGGCAGAAAGGCGGCCGTCGTAACAACAATGAATAGGCTCTGTTGGTAGCCTGTATGTGGGCGACCGGCTTGCATGCGCTTGTATTTGCACCTTGCAATGACATAGCCACCTGCCACCTGCCACCTACCCTAACCGGTCGGCCGCCTAACGCGCCTAACCACCATGCTGGGAGGGCCGTGGCTTGGGTAATTGGGTATCGGGGAGTGTGGTGCTCCATGCTTCCAAAAGAGTGCTCCGCACTGATGTTCGTCGATCGAGTCCTGGCCCAACGTCATAATTGATTCCGTTCGAGCTCGGACCTCCACATGACAGGCCAAAACTCGTCTCTATCGGAGTTTACACATTGGGAGGGCTAAACACCGATGGAAGACGGAACCATTCTGCCTTTCCGAAGGGTTCGGTTTTGGACAGAATTGGTTCCGTCGTTTGCCTCGGGAGGAGGCGACGGGCGGCTGGGCGGGCTGGGTCTGCCCTCCTTGTTGAATGCGAGGCTAGGACGATACACCATCCTTCAACATCATCAAAATGGCCGCGCTCCCATCGGACGTTCAGAAGGTCGCCAACGAGGGCGTCGTCAAGCTCTTCGGCAAGTGGGACTCCCAGGAGTGAGTCGACGAAAACAGCGCGAAAACGGGGCACTCGGCACGCCAAAACGACACACGCGGACGAACGGGCATCTGGCGCGGCATTGGACAGGATTGAGGAAGATGGTGGCCGAAGAGGGTGGACGAGAAGAGCGAGGACAGAGAATGAGAGAGCGGGGACACGCGAGGAGAGTCGGGGATGTGCTCCTCTCTTGTTGAGATGAGCAAGCGTCCTCGAACCTCTGTTCGAATGTTGTGGAACCGCAAGAGTTGTCGAAGTGTCCTGCCCAAAGCCGAGCCCAGAATGCCTGTTCCGCGGTGGTGTGCCGTCGTGTCTGCGCGAGATGGATGCGGCAGAGTTACTGACGCGCGTAGCATTGAGGTCAAGGACATCTCCCTGACCGACTACATCAACGTCAACCATGCCGTCTACGTCCGTGAGTAGACTCGAGCAACCTACCTCCAAGAGTTGGCGCTCACACCGCAGCCCACACTGCTGGCCGTTACGCCAAGAAGCAGTTCGCCAAGGGCCGCATGCCCATTGTCGAGCGTCTCGTCAACGCGTAAGTCGGGCGTACGAGGGGATGGGAGAGCCGAGTCTGCGTGTCGCCACAATGCATAATCAGAGAACACGCGGCCCTCTTTCGTCCTCTTTCCGAGACCCCTACTCGCCAGTTTGCTAACAGTTCAGGCTCATGATGAACGGCCGCAACAACGGCAAGAAGATCATGGCCGTCCGCATCGTTCAGCACGCGTTCGAGATCATCCACCTCGTTACCGAGCAGAACCCCGTCCAGGTCCTCGTTGACGCCATTGTCAACACCGGCCCCCGGGAAGACTCGACCCGCATTGGCTCGCAGGGCACTGTCCGTCGCCAGGCCGTCGATGTCTCGCCTCTCCGCCGTGTCAACCAGGCTATCTCGCTCCTCACCATCGGTACCCGCGAGTCGGCCTTCCACAACTCCAAGTCGGTCTCGGAGTGCCTTGCCGACGAGCTCGTCAACGCCGCCAAGGGCTCGTCGAACTCGTACGCCATCAAGAAGAAGGACGAGCTCGAGCGTGTCGCCAAGTCGAACCGTTAATCTCCACAAGACGGTTATCGCGTGGTGGGCGCTTGGTCCGGCGGGCACTGCCACGCGGGCGTATGCGTCTGCGCACAGTGTGCCCCGGAATTGGAGTGCGGTGGACGTGTACGAGTGTGGTGCGGTGGAGGAGAGGCATGCCTCGAGAACGGGATGGGACATAGCCTTCTTCTGCATCGAATTTTCCAAATCTGTCGAGTGTTGCGTCTGGTGTTGTTGACGAAGGGTGTGACTTGTCGGCTCATGTGGGGTGTGGTGCATGCTGGTTGTCAGCGGTTTGCGTTTGCCACCCAACACCACTTCCTGTTACTTTGTTGATCAGCAAGCCAGCTGCCAGACTGATAGGCGGTAAGGCTACTGCCAATCACCATGCTCTACAAGCTGATACTGCATTAATCACCGCGTACTACCATGACTCTGTAGTTGATGATTTGTTCACTGCTTGGGTCACGGGGTCATGCTGCGCACACCGACCAGTGTTACTGGACTGAGCCAGATAGCCCATTCGGTGAATGGTCTCCGTGGAAAAGCAGCTCCCGGATCAGTTACGTAATTGTCTATCCAGACGGCTGTTCACGGAGCCGTGGAAAGGAACAGTAGGCAATTAGAATTGGCCATTAGTAAATTGCCTGCAGTCAAACCGTAATGGAATAGGAGCCATGGGATCAGGGCGGCTTATATGGCACCCGACGACCTAGTCCCCAAGGATGGAAGGGTTGGTGTATATTGCGGGGTTGCTCCTTTGTCTACACCAACGTATCCAAGGCACCGCGTGTTCGAGCCGCCAACCGGGCAGAGTTCCCTTCATGTGTTGCAAGTCTCACACGCCGAATCACCATGTTCGCCACTTTTTGTCCGGTGTCAGTATTTTTGGTCCCGCGCTGAGCAAAGTCCAAACACGTGACCCCAGCCAGACATGTCATCCAGACGATTGCTACCTGCCTGACCAATCTTTGTTTGTTTGTCTTTGTCTTGTCTTTGTCTTGTCTTTGTCTTGTCTTTGTCTTGTCTTTGTCTTTT
>JAMFRD010000048.1:0-105534 GCA_025502685.1 Pascua sp. PH4015B | reverse complement strand
TGTCTTGTCTTTGTCTTGTCTTTGTCTTGTCTTTGTCTTGTCTTTGTCTTGTCTTTGTCTTGTCTTTGTCTTGTCTTTGTCTTGTCTTCGTCTTCTCTTTCCATCCTTTTCCCTCCTCCTCTCTTATTTCCCTCTCTTCCTTCTCCTTCTCATCCATTGTTCCTGCTCTAAAGCTTCACCCTCCTCCCCTTACGTTCCCTGCTCTCCTCCCCTCTCTCACCCACTTATTCTTGTCAAACGCTTCCACCTCCCCCCCCCCCCCCCCCAACTTTCACTCATCCCGCTCAAATATCCTCAATTTGACACCCGTTATCGTTACGACCATGCCGCCGACCCGATCCAACGACACCGAGCCCGCGGGCGCCCTCCGTCTCCTCTCACGACTTACGCCCCTCTGGAAGCCAGTTCGCTTCCCGCCGCCCCATCTGCCGGCCTCATGGCCACCCTCGATGCCTCTTTTGGACATTGAAGATGACTATCTCGACGAGGAAACCGCTGAAGGGGTACCACCGCGCGAGCTGGCCCTCTTGCGCACTTCGCTTGCTGCCCCGCGCTTGTGTATCCCGGACTTCAGGCTTATGACCTACGGCACGCGCGCCGACAACGCACACCTCCTCTTGGCCCACGAGGGCGACTGTGTCCTCCGTAGCATCCTCGAGCAAACGGCCGTTGAGCGGGGCTGGACCTGGGAACAGCGCCACGTTAGTAGACTCTAGCCACCATGCTCCAGCTAACATCAGCATGTCACTACGAACATTCGGTCAAAGGCTACGCTCGCGCAAATCGCTAATGAGTCGGGCCTGATGCATGCGGCGCTGCATCGCGCCCCATTGCGAGACGACACGTTTTATACACTGCCGCAGGTATGCCAATCATCTAAACACGGTGCTGACCCTAGAAATGCGCAGCGGACATCGTAAAGGCCACGATTGCCGCTATGGATCAGTCGATGGGTGAGCAGAGCCGTACCGAACATGACACTCGATGTTGACGGCAGGCCGCGGGGAGACCACTGTGTGGGTACAAGAACTCACGCAGCCGTGGGTCGACGCTGCGCTTCCGGAGCGCAACGATGCGCCCATTCTGCGTAGGAAGATCAAGAATCGGCAGCGTAAGCGTACGATGCGCCGCGCCCAGGCACTCGCACTTCAGCAAGACGATGCCCCCGCCACCAACAATACCGCCGCAGCACTCTCCCCGCGTCCTGTGAATCCCGCCTCACCCCAGGCGCAGCCCATTGAGTAGCTGTGTGTAGATGGCCGGTCAAATATGGAGTAACATGTTTAGCTCGCGTGTAACCTCAAGCTGCATCAAGCCAGCCACATGTAGACGGCGCTTCTAAAAGGACATATCAACTAGACAGCGGCAACAATCGCCTCTCACAACCACTCCAACATCTACTGTACCATCTACACTTTGTACACATCTAGACAGTCTACCCTTCAACAAGTCACTAGTATCCGTGCGAAGTATCCGTTCCAGTCTGAACCCCCTGGATGTCAGCAGTGATCATGCAAAGCTCTCTCACCTGCTCTTCTATTACATCTGGTTTACATCACGCGACCCCATTGGTGTCTTGCGCGCTGGGGCACGCTGGGGCGCCTTGCCGCTCTTGGCGCTCTTGCCGCTCTTGCCGCTCTTGCCGCCCTTGCTGCCCGTACTGCGTTTAGCCGGTCCTGCGAAGCTTCAGCAGTGTTCCAATGCGAAGCTGAAACTTACGCTCATCACTCGCGCCCGCTTTAGTCCTCTTTTTGGTCGAGGATTCGGCTTGACCAGGCTCGTCCACTTGCATCGCCTCATCCTGGTCTGCACCCCACCATCGTCCGTCAGACTCCAGCTTCTGGAGGTCCTTCTGGTACTCCTGAAGTCGCGCCTCCCACAAAACTGTCCAGTCGACGTCTTCGGGTTTTGTCGGCGGGTATTCCTTCGCGTTTTTCATCGACCATGGGTCCGAGGGGTGCATTGCCGTAAACATCTTGTGTGAGCGAGGCAGTAGCAGGTCACTTACGCGACGAACCCACTTCACCGGGTGGTATGTTGGCGAGAACCAAGTCGGAATGTCAAAGTGTACGGCAACAGATGGACTGTTCTCGTGGCTGCCGAAGGGGACCTTTGTGCCGTTGAGGTGTTCCAGCACTGTCTCATACTTTGCGTTCTTGATCGTGTCAGGCGCCGCGCGGAAAGCTTCAGCGAACCGGCGCAAGACCTCCAACCTCTGCACATATTAATGAGGCACAGCGTTAACATGTACCCACCATGTAGTAAGGAACAAAAACCCTGCACGCAGGGTCAGAGCGAGGGTACTTCTTGTCCTGGGGCCAGATCATGCGCGGTGGACGAGATTCGGCTTGTGCGCGTGCAAATTCGATTTCGACTGCGTGGGCAAACTGTGAGGCTAACACCAGGGACCGGATGCTAAAGTCATGGCCCATCATCAGAGTGCCTCCTACCCTGAGGTGGTTCGGATCGACATTGAGCTCGGTGGCAAGCTGGTGCACCCGTCCATGGCGCTTGAAAATGGCGGGATCACATTGTTTCTGAAGGGACACGACAAGGCCATATCCTGCACCACGGAGCTTGATCCCTTCTTCATGAAACAGCTTGTTGGTTGCAACACCCAGAAGATAGATGTCATGGGCCTCGAGGGGAAGAACGGTAGCGAACGGCGTGTATGACCACTGATAATCGATGTCGTCCTCGGGCTGCGGAGAGATGGTCCCGTACACTTCCATTCTCAAAAGGTCGATACTAATCTGCAACACCGTCAGCCTGGCCACGACACACCTGCAAGCCCACGAGAGGTGCAAGTCGTACTGCGCTGGCAAGTGTGAGGATAAATAGGGAGTCCCTCGTGTCTGAGAACGTCGTCAGCTCGCCATGTTTGACCCAGCCCTCTCAACGAGACTCACAAACTCTTCAGCGTTGACGAAGATGGATTGAACGGAGTGGACTGTGAGTGGCAAAACGCTGGAGAACGAATGAGAAAGAAAACCAACGCGGGTTGACGTGTGCATGTCATGGGGCAGGCCGCAGGGCATAGGGTTCTGGTCTCAACAACAAGCCATGCATGCCATGCACCAGGTAAATTGCCTGCCCTTAAAGGGTGCCAGTCAAAAGACCACTATGTGCTGTTTTTCTTAGCATGTCAAGTATCAGCCACTCAGGGCGTGCTAAAGCCACATTGACGTCTAGGGTGCCTTAGCGATTGCCCACAGCTGTGCGTTCATGCAGGATTCAGACAACCGGCCAAGCGATCAAGCGAGGGTTGAAGACCGCGGCTTCCCAGCACTACTATGTACATACATACAGAACCGCACGGAAGTGTGTTGTGGAGACATGGTTCACAGATAAGCGTTGAAAAGGTGGACGTTTCTTTGGACATGCAGGTGGGGGTGGTTGATTTCTTCTCTGGTGGGATGACGGTTGGGTTCTGACGTCAGTAGTGGCCACTACCGGGTCGTTTTCGACAATTGACGGTTTGAACTTGGCAGATGACGCATCGAGGGAAGTTCCACGTTGCCGATGTCACATCTCGCGTAGTGAAACTGCATGAGGTTGCGTAGTGTGAGACCCCAAACCGTCCGTATCGATACGGACGAGGATCCGGTTTACCCGTGTGCGAAAACGGGAGTAGTTACTGCTGCTGCCTCGGCTCATTAGTCGTCGACACGACAAGGCGCAATTGACCAGTCGTATAGACTTGTGCTACTGGACACAGGAGCAGAGGTATACTATACCACTTGGGTGACTGACAACAAGACCAGTCGCATAAGCTTGTGTGACTGGACATAGGACCAGTGGTATAGACTTGTGCGACTGGACACAGAACAGTCACCCCTCCTCGTCGTGGCGGAAAGCACATGGTCAACATGTGATTGTTCAGTGATCAGTCACACCCTCTCAACACAGTGACAGTACAGCATAATGATGAACGTGTGACTGTTCAGTGATCAGTCACACCTCCTCAACATAGTGACAGTACAACATAATGCTGAACGGTTGGTCGTTGCTTACGGGAAATTGGGCACATGGGTCTAATACATTGAGCAGATACTTTGCAAACCGTCCACACACATCCTCTATGAACTCCGGCCTATCCTCTCACGTCACATCTCATGGCTACATTCTCATAGCTACATCTCCGCCTTGACAAGCTGGACCCCCTTCTTAGCCTTGGCAAGCTGCACCTCCTCCTCAATGTAGCCCCGCAGCCGCACAAGGACTTTGGGCGGGTAGTTTTCGTCAAGCGAGAGCAGACCGCCGTACTCCCTGCGCCGGAGGTAGTCGGCCGAGGCAGGCAGGGGCAGCTTCCCGTACGTGTCGAGCGTGCCCATGGTCACAGACTGCGCCTGCAAGTGGGCACGGAGAGCTGGCAACTCTAGGCCCCATGATGCGTGTTTGCGGAGGCAAAGCTTGGTGATTTGGACGAGGACGGACACAGATACGGGGATATCGTCCTCAAAGAACGGCTCGACTACGGTCGTCCACCCGTCGAGGTCGTATGTTGGCGGGAATCGCACGTCCTTGTGCTTGGACAGTACGCTGTCCCACACGACGAGCATGTCGCGAATGAACGGCGTGCTCAGAACGGTGGCGTACACGAACTCGTCGTACATATTCACGTTGAGCCCACTGTCGGATTCAATGGTGAGATGAAACGCGGCGAGAATAAATTGCTCGATAGACAGGAGAGCGTACGTCGGGAGCACCACGCGCCTGTCGTCAGGACACACGAGGTCGAAAAACACCTTGTGGTCCCAGTCGCGACGTGGTTTGGTCTGCGTCTCCATTGAGGCTACTCGGGCGTTTATGCACTTCCGTCGGTGGGACCAAGACCTACCCGCCGAGTGCTGGGTTTGTCCGCCATATGTGGGAATGCCCTTCAACGTTAGCGGTCATACTCCAGAACCCAAGTTGCAATCTCACGGCTGGATCACTCTCGGCGTCGTCCAGTCTCCCACGGCGGACCGCCTCAATCAAACGTTGATCGCACCAAGGGCCGAACGCATAGACCGAGGCGCCATGGTGAGTCGACGCCGACGTACGGCCAGCAAAAAGAATTGCGCGGAGGCGCGACAGATCCCGGCCTTCTTCCAATCTACGGGGAGTTAGTGAACAGCGCTTCTAACTGGTATTCAACTCTACGTCTCCTTTCGACCCCACGTCCCATTGAGTGCCATTGGGCACACCTGTGGCACTTTTGTGCAGTACCCTCCCCTCGTTAGTGGCTGCATAGATCCACCAAGCCCATCAGCTAGGCAATAAGATCAACATGCGCGGAACCGCACAGCACCAGAGCCAGACAGAGCACCTCGAACAGCATGTACCTGTCGTCTTGCTGCATTCGGCCCAAACAACTCACGCTTCAAAAAACGCTTGAACATAGTCGTGCTTCCGGTTCCAAAGCCATGCAACGAATAGATACACCAGGGGGAGCTCGATGCTCTTCCCCGCCTCGTTTGGATCGGCGATGGGAAGCAGGTAGAGTGAGGCGTAGCCTCCCGACGGGTGCAAGACCCCAGCCTTCTCGCTTGCGGGCTGGTCAGCATTGTGACAGCTTGCAATGGAGGATCGCTTACGTAAACAATGCCCCATACTTTCCAATCGCCTGCTCCAACAGAACCTTCTTCCATGGCACGCGATACCTCCGCACAAACTGTACTGTTAAGAGATACTGCTAGAATCGGACGTGAAACACATACCTCCTTCCACGGCGCCGTCCGCCCCTCAACAGCCACGAAGTCCTTGGCGAACGTGTAAAAGTTCATTATGGCCTCTTGCCATTGGGGTTCGGCCCTCTCGAAGCTAGGCACAAACGACGCCACAAGATGAAAATCGTCGCCGTCTAGGTCGACCTCTTCGTCCTGATCTCCGAGAGGTTCGTCGTCGTCCTCACTTGGCAACAAGCTGTCTGACCCGAGGGCCTCGTCTGCCAACTCTGACCAAATACTGCTCTTGAACAAGAAATGAGCAATGTCCGCGGGTTAGAAAGGCTCACATTCTCCAGTGCGTCTTCAACCATCTCTCGACGCCGGCTCGCGGGTGACAACGGGGGATGAGCCTTAGGCATTAGCTGGAACCAGTCCCCATCAACTTGAGTTGGACGTACACTAGCATAGTGCAAGTCGTGCACCAGGACGTTTTCTCTCTTCACCTGTGGGCGAGTAGGAATAGTCGGTGCCCAATTGATAGATGCACCGGTGGGAAGCTGGAGGAGTTAGTCCATCTGGCTATCAGAACCGTCTCACCGGTGCAGACGGACGCAGGCTCCCATGGGGAGGGTGCTCGTAGTGCTGTTTGGGGAGCACTCCCCTTTTGGGCGGCATGCTGGGGACTTGTCTGTGGCAAATGGGTAGTTCACGTGGGAAGACTTAATGCTGGGGGGATGAAGTATGCGAGTATAAGATGGAAGTTTGCCATGCAAAGTGATACTCCTTTGGGGTGCTACGTGGAGGGTGTGGGAAGCCGGGACGATCCTGCATCGCCTTTTGCGCCCTACCGACTGTGCTTTGCGCCTGCTTCCGCTATGTGCTGCGCATTGCGTCGTGGATCACACAACACGATCGCACGAATGTGACGCCGCTGAATAGACTGAGCTTGCGAAAGACCAGCGTGACCCCACGAGGAATCCCCTTGCGCTGCAACTTTTGAACTGTCATTCTTACCACCAGTTTCTTCCACCCCTTCCTTTCAGCTCTACTCAAATGGAGCCCCTTGCCGTTCACGACCCGTTCAAGGACGAGCCTTCCCTGTGAGTGAACCGTATGGCTGGCTCTGACAAGTGAGTGCCAATGACGCCCTTGAGCGCCTGAGGCGCCTGGTGGGAATTAGCGGTACGATGCTTGCGTACATTGTCCGAAACGCATCAATGAACAACAACCCTATCGGCCTTTGGGTACACAGTCTCCTGGCGCTGGACGTTAAGGACCACAAGTCCGACGCGTCCAACAAATGTTTCAACGATAATGGCCTCAACAAGGTAGCCAAGGAGGGCTTGAAAACAGTAGCCGCGTAAGTCGCTCCCTTCCGTATGGCCGTCTTCTGTGTCAAGGAGCGGACGAGAAGCCGTGTCATCATCCTTTATGAAGTCGAAAAGCTCACACTCGCGTAAGGGATTACAAGACCCTCTGGAGCTTTGAGCGCGGACGATTCCACACCGCGGACGAATGGGCAGTGTCGTGGCGCCGCCAGGCTGCGGCAATGGATCTCCTCCTCGAGGTGAGCACGCAGATGAATCACACTAACAATAGTACTTTGACGGCATTTCTGTTGAAGCAATCTTTTTTCTGGTACATTTGTACCAGTCACAGGACTGTGAGGCAGTGCGCAGCGTGTGGGACACTGCATACTCCGACCAGTTGCTCCGTGTTGTTGGCGGCATTGCCCATTGGGTATTTGGTTGGTTTCTATATCGCAACTCCGACTGATCAAGCAGCGCGAGTCATGGGCTACCTAAACGAAGACAGTCCCAGCCCTGGTCTTTCGCGCGACGTCATCTCCCAGACCCCAGCTCTGTGGACAAGCTCAGCATTTAGCACGCCCGCATTGAACCAACGTCGAACATCACGGATGCTCCATCGTTTCTTCTCGGTCCAGTTCGACTTGGACTTTCTCCGCGACGGGAAGGGTATACTTCCTTTTGAGCCGTGTGCGGAAGCACACATTTACAGTTTCTATGAGCGATGGCAGAGGGAGCAAGACGGAAAGGCTGTGGAGCGGGCATTTACACGGGCCTGTACGGTGAGTCAACAACGCTGGGGACGTGGAAGAGGGCGCAGAGTAGAGTCCAAAGTAATGAAGGCAGCTCATACTCTCGTTAGAATTTCGGGGTGGCCATGGACGACGCACGACATGAAATTCGCCTGGCACAGTACTATTGGGTCCGCCACTATTCCGATCCCCAGGAGCAAAGTATTGGAATGAAGATGGTGGACTTTATCAGTAAGCGTCGATGCCAGACACGGCTGACTTCTAGTCCGCGACATCCAGACCCGGACCGGACGCGCGTACGGCAGCATTGAGGTCATTTGGAAACGGATCACCCAGTACCTGGATTCCAAAAGCATGACTTATCTCGACAAGCGCACCATCAACGTGTCCGAAGAGCAAGAGGCCGTTTTGGGCAAGTGAGTGATACTAGGGAGCCCCAGCTCTAACCGTCAGCTTTCGTTTTAACGAAGACGAAATCGTATCGCCACAGGAGCTGGACCGAGCCTTCCCAGACATCCCCTTGGCCAAGGTTATTGCGACTGCTGTTAAGATGCCGGTAAGTTGTGCAACAGCAGACGGGTGATCCTGTTGATGCCAACACACTCTCCAGCGCCGTGGAAAGTCGTCGTAACTAAGTGGACTTGCGGTCAGCCCAAACCCTGCCCCCCCCCCCCCCGCCGTTTCCCCACCTGCACACACCTCCTGCCAGTGGCATCTGTTCCGCCTTGCGGTTGCCTTATTGTGGCTTTCGACAACTCTTATTGTAGTCTCTGTGTGTGGACCACTTCCCACTTCCAGGGTGTGAATGTGGCACAACCTCCACACGCCACAATGCACCACAATTTGCTCTCAACCAGTCGGCAATGGTATATGCAACACAACCGCAACTTCTACTGTATAATCGTTGCTCACACGGCCGCAACAATCTGTTCCGCTGAGAGCAGCGCTTTGACAAACTTCGTACACTCATGCCGCCTGCGACGTTAGCGGCGTTGAAGACATAGAGAAGACGAGGAAAGAGTGAGTATTGAGGTGTAGACTTTGGGAGTCTGGGGTGACAGACAGTACGCACCTTGCCACAACATCTGGCGACTCCTTGAGGATCTCCTCGAGCACCTCGGGCTTCGCGTACAGGTTCTCCAGAAGCTAGACGTCAGTCATGGCCGCGTTCCGAGGTCGGATCGACCCACCTCCTTCTGCATGTTGTCCTTGGAGAATCCGACCAGGTTGAGCATGATGGCCTTGGGAACCATGTCGATCATCTCCTGTTGAACAAGCTTAAAGTAACTGCGGATCAAGCTTTGAATGTTAGCATGTGCGACTGAAGCGGGCTGGGGAGGTGGAGATGGGGATGAGATATGGTGGGTGGTTGTGGCTGTTGTTCCTCGGTTTCCTTTTCTTTTCTTTTGACGAGGCCTCCACTCCACCCTGGGGGGGGGGGGGGGGTGCCCCACGTGGATAGTACACTCCTGCCCCGCTCGTTGTAGCAGTGGTGTGCTTCAACTCACAGCTTGATCACCTCCGTCTCCATAAGCTCGCGCTCACTGAGCGACTGGCTGATGGGCTTGATGACAGGCGGAGGAGCTTCCATGGCGGCAGCACCCTTGCGCTTCGGCTTGTCCTTGTTGAAGAAACTGCCAAAGAAGCTCTCCTCCTTCTTCTCCGGCTCGAGGTCCTTTGGCAGCTGGCTCTTCTTCGGGTCAATCTTCTCAGGCGGCTTGTTGGCGTTCAGGCGGTCCTGGACGATAGACATGGCCTTATGGCCGTTGAGGAAGTCGGGGTGGGTTGTGTTGATGTAGCATGACTGCGCGGCAACCATGTCTGCGACAAACTTGTTCGTGGGAGCCATGCAGTTCTTGAAAAAGTTGATGACCACCATGTTGAACTTCTCCTTGAGCTCGGGGTAGCGCTTGAAGACGGTTGTCTTGTTCAGGAGCTGGCCAAGGATACGAATGAGTTCGTCGTACACGAGGGCGACGCAGCGGAGGGAGGGGTCCTCGAGGCGGCGGATCTGCTGCTTGACAATGATCTCAAAGGCGCTGGTGCCGACAAAGAGAGATGGTGTCGAACCAGACGAGTTGTAAAGGATGGTACGGATGTCGCCGTCCTTGACCTGGTCGAAGGGGTCGATGCTCTTGACGCCGTTGTTGTACAGCTCGTGGAAGACATAACTGATACGCGCACCGCCCGAAAGCTCGTTGACCGAGAGGTCGTTCGTGTTACCGTCAATGGCGGAGCGGAACTCTGCGCAGAACTCGGTGATGGTTGCGAGAACCAGGCTGCCCGGGTTGGTCTCGCCCTGGGACCCGCCGAGCGATGCCAGCTCGGTCTGGTACTTGACGAGCTGCTGGCTGATGCGCGCCTTAATGTCGGGCAGGGTGTTACGAATGTGGTGCATGAGGATGATGTTGAGCTTGCGTGCGAGCCACGGGGTACCGCAGTACTGCGCCTTGCTGGCATAGCTGGGGTGGCTCTCGAAGAACTTCTTCTCAGCCTCGAGCGCCGACGCGATTGACCGTGACTGGTCAATGTCACGCTGGCCACGGTTGACAACTGGCACATAGCCGAGACGAAGGGGGATAACACGGCCGGCAAGAATGTCCACGACGTCCGTACCATGGTCCATCAAGTCGACCTTGGTGAGAACACCAATGGTGCGCGTTCCGTCTGGGTCGACCTCGCGCGCGAGCTTCAGACCATCCGAGTTGGCCAAGTCGGTGTTGGCAGCAGTGACGGCAAGGATAATGGCGTTGGGCTTGGAGATGTAACGGAGAAGCATGTCACGGATCTGCTTCTCAATGTCACGTGGCTGGTCACCCACGGGCACCTTGGTCAAGCCGGGCAAGTCAACGAGTGTGAGAGTAAGGACGTTGGGCGAGAAGATACGCAGGTTGATGGGGTTGGGCGAGATACCTGACGTTAGCTTACAACGCGCTCAGAAGGCCTCTGTTACGCGTCATCCAACCCACCAGCATTCTTGCCCGTCGCCTTCTCGGTGTCGCGGACAATCTCGTCGCGGATCTTGTGGAAGTCGTAGAACTTCTGTCCCGGGAGATGCAGGAACTCTCCCCACTCGTCTGGGTTGTTCTCATTAATCCTGGTCTTGGCCATAGCGTCCTCTGTAACGTCAGCCGCGGTCGATGAGGCCCAAAACGCACCAGGCTTCTCATCCTTCTTGTCCGCCCCATTGGGCTTGGCCGACGCCGGTCGGTTGATCAGCTGGAGCACCTGCAATGTTAGCTGGGTCCATGTGTCCCCGTCTTACCAGAGGACGACGCGTAACAATGCCAGTGCCGCGGGGTAGGAAGTCGCGCCCGACAATGTTCTGCAAGGTCAGTGGGTGGCCATCTCAGCGCCGTATCTCCGAGCCTGGGAGCTCACCTCAAGAACGGACGACTTTCCGCTCGACTGCGAACCGATCACAGTGATCTGGGGCAAGTCCTGTATAATGTCAGTACGGTTCATACCATTGTCAGTTTCCGCGCCACCCACGATGTTGTTGGCGACACCGATCGACGCGAATACATCTTGGAGCTGAGGTTGTTAGCTATGAACCGCGCGTGCACTGCAGCCTCGTACCTTGTTGACAAGCGAGATGAGCTGCTGATCCATCGTGAACAGTCTATTGGGGTTGGGGTGGGTCGTGAACTGCGATGGACGTCAGAACGAAGCCTGGGGAGGGAGAAGAGATACGGTGGCCCGTCCGTCGCACGACGGGCGCGGTGGACGTGGAGCGGAGTGGGAACGCGTAAGGCGGCGGAAGAATGGACGCACAAGGGTATCCGTTCGTGTCGGCTTGTCCTCTCGTCACTCGTCTAAGTCTTTGATAGGGCGATTATCGGTTGTGGAAGGATGAAAGAGAGGTTTGAATGGGTGTAAAAGGATCGAGGAGTACGAGTGCGTTTCATTGAGGAGGGGGTTGAAAGAAGCGATCGTGACCGTGACACGCTGCCCAGCCAGGCAGCCAGGCCCACGCCACCCAATCCACCACCCCACCCCGCCCCAGGCCACCAGGCCACCAGGCCGCGATGGCATCGTGGCACTTCTGCAAGGGCCTAGGTCGCATTATTACCAAAAGAGGCAATTTGACGCACCGCCCTCCACTCTGTCACTGACGCCACCAAAGACAGACCCATCCAGTAGCCACCCCCCACCACGACTATCACCAAAGTCACTCGCATTGCACATCTCTGCACCGCCGCTTGCTCTGTCCAACCCTCTACACTCATTAACAACCCACATGCCCTACATCTCGACAGAAGCACTCGTCGCAGCGGCACTCCTCGTCGTCATCGCCTTCGGGTACCAGCACCTCAACTCGGAAGGCGAGGCACAAACGGCTGCGAAGAAGAATAAGAAGAAGAAGGCAAAGAAGAACAAGGCGGGTGCTGGTGCCAGCGCACACGATGACCCCGCGTCGGTGACGGCAAGCGAGGTCGAGTCGGACGCCGCGCCCAGGTCTGGCAAGAAGAACAAGGGAAAGAACAAGGCAAAGGGAAATGTTGCTGCGGCACCATCACCACTGGCCGCCGAGCCGGCCAAGCCCCCAGCCCCTCGCGAGCCGGCCAAGCCCCCAGCCCCTCGCCCAGAGTCGAAGGCTGCGCCTGAGGCCGAGGAGCCGCCCTCCTTTGCGGCCGCTGCCAAGGCCCAGTCTGCACCGCAAAAGCCCAGGACGCTCGCAGAGAAGCTCGTGCCCAAGCCCCGCAAGACGAAAGTTGACGAGTGAGTATCTGGCGGGTACAAACATCGGCAGGAGCGGCATCTAACGGCCCAACATGCTCGAGGAGCACGACCGCGCCCCGCAGCTTGCGCGTGTGATGAAGATCACGCCCGCGGACGGCGGCGCGCCATCGCGTCCGGCCGCTGCCAAGGTGCCCAAGTTTGAGGACGACTACGTCGAGTCGGCATCAGACTCAGGCACCGGCGACGACACGCGCAACGAGGACGACGGGTGGAATGTAGTTGCAGCCAAGAAGAGTGCGTCGCGTTTGCGGTTAGGAGGGGTGGGAGCTGTGGAGTGGCAGGAGGGGGGAGATTGGGTGGAGAACTGTTGGCGTAGATGGGTGCAAGGCCATACATGCGGGAGCTCACTAACGCCACAGAGCCGGTTTCTCTGTCGATCGGCGGCGGCGGGTCGGCAATGTCGGCGCATTCGAGCGACGACGGCATGACCAAGCTGCAGAAGAAGAATGCAAAGAAGGCCGAGGCGAAGAAAGCCGCGCGGGCGGCCGAGGAAGCCGACCGGCTGCGCCGCCTGGCGATGCACAAGCGCGACTTGGAACGGTACGTACACCTTAGAACCCACGCTCGGACGCGCGCACGAGCGGGCAGAGCAGACGACAACCCCAAGTTGCAGAGTCGCAAAGTCTCGGAGCGCCGGGAGGCTGCACACGACCTGATCGATGGAGGCTGACGGCAGTGAACGGATCAATGAGATCTACTCGCAGCAGAAGAAGGTGGTCAAGCAGCACGGCCGTGTTGTTGGCGGCGGCGCGACTGCGTCCCTCGACAGCAAAGGAAAGCTCGTGTGGGACTAGAGGACGAGGAGGAGATGGCATATGGACTATAGATGGTGATGCATGTTTAGATGCTGCGCCGATAGTATGCTGTTGGTTCACCTTTGTCTTGGGCCGCCTGTCGATCGTTTTAGCTTGGGGTTGATAACGTGCAAACGTGGCAGATTCCAAAGAAGAGGTTGGGTAATGACGTCACGTTGCCGGCGGCGACCAAGATCCGGCCATGTCCGTCCACATGGGCTGCTCCGGACATCAGCGCTGCCTTCGACTCATCTACTGTTGCTCGCACATGACCGACCAGCACGCAGCGGCAGACATCCCGACATCCCGACTGTGACCCGGAACTAGGAACCCTCCTGTCCAACTGGCATGCAGGTGGGCCCCTCAACCGCGCGTGTAATGGCGCCTGGCAGGGCTGATATGATGTGGGCGGCTAGCTGATCGTGCCAAGGTGGCTTGGTGACAGCGGCCAGGACGGCCAGGACGCGTCTCGCGACCCGCGCAACGTGTAGCATTCTGCATCCATTCTACTGACCTGACCTGTTGTCTAGCCTCGGGAGCTCCGCATCCCCCACACGCCACCGGGACCCGCGGCCCCGCGCTACCCCGTCCACAGTAGTTGTACCATTCCATCCACTCTCCCACTTTCTCATCCTCTCTTCTCTCCTCAACACCCCCCCCCCCCCCTCATTGACCATGTTCCGAGCTCCGCGCTCTACCCTCCGTCGCGGCCTGGCGCGCGTCAGTGCTAGGCGCTACCACGACGACGCGAGCTTTGGATACCGTGTGCCCCGCAAGTACGAGCTGCCCGACTGTGAGTTTAGACGTGGCCCTTTGTTTCTGGCCTGGTAGTCGCAGCTGCTGTTTTGTTGTAGTAGCAGCACACGTCCTTGGCTAACCTCCAGACACGGCGGAGGAGTTGTCCAACCGCAATACCAACGCGGCGCTGCTCCGCTATGTCGAAATGGTCCGCCGCCACGGCCACCGCGCTGCAAAGGTAGGTGTTCTGGCCGTGCTTCGTTGGCATGCTGACGATGCGAGGTTGACCCGCTTGACCTGATGGAACGCGAGTGAGTCCACACCCAGGCGAATTCCGAACCGTCGCTAACCGCAGTCCCGTCTCGGCCCTCGACGCAGAGCGGTACGGCCTCGACGACGCGACCGACTACCCGCTCCAGGGCATCATGCACCTGCCCGAGTCGCCGGCATCCCGCGAGGCCGCGGGCGAGGGCACAGACACGTCGCTGCCGCTGGGCGATATCCGCGCCCACCTCATGGGCGTGTACGTCGACCGCATTGGGTACGAGTTCCAGCACTGCCCGAACAAGTGGGAGCGGCTGTGGTTTGCGCACCACCTCGAGACGCACGCGACGAGCCCCGAGCTTGAGGGCCCGCTCACCCCGGAACGCCGGAAGCGCCTGTGGGAGCTCCTTGCGCGCTCAGAGGAGTTTGACCGCTTCATGGCGAAGAAGTTCCCGAACCTCAAGCGTTACGGTGAGTCTTGGGCTCTGGTGGCTCGCCTGGTCGGCTGGGTTAGCACGAAGTATGTACTGACGACAGGCTGTGAGGGTGCCGAGAGCATGCTCCCTGCGCTCGACACGCTGTTCGACCTCAGTGCCCGCGGTGAGTACCCTTTGTCTCCTTTGATGGTGAGGGGAGAGTGAGGATGAGGAGCAGGTACGAGAGAGATAGAGAGTGAGGATGAGGGGCAGGTACGAGAGTGGTAGAGAGAAGATGTAAAACAGGAAGGCAAAGTGGAGAGGGGAAGGAGATAGGGGAGTAGGAAGGGGGACCGGGTACAGCAACAAAGAAGGGCCTACGGTTGAATACGAGCACCCACGAGGCCCCAGTGCACCAGACCATGCAGGCCACCAAGACGCATGCTGACCAGCAGCCGGGCTCAACGACGTGGTCGTCTCGCTCCCGCACCGCGGCCGCCTCAACCTCCTCACCGAACCGACGCTCGGCGGCTACAACCTCTCGGGCCTCTTTGCAAAGGTCAAGGGTGCGCCCGAGTTTGACCCCGCGACGGCGCCGGGCGCGACGGGCGACGTGATCAGCCACCTGGCCGCGATCCGCGAGTGCGACTATGACGGCAACAAGACCAAGATTGAGGTCCTCCAGAACCCCAGCCACCTCGAGGCCGTCAACCCCGTCGCGCTGGGCATTACGCGCGCCAAGCAGATGAACCTCCTCAAGTCGTCGCCGCAGGACTGCCAGCTCGGCGACCGTGTGCTCTGCGTCCAGCTCCACGGCGATGCGGCGTTTAGCGGACAGGGCGTCGTCGCCGAGAGCCTGGGTCTGAGCGGCCTGCCGCACTATGGTAGCGGTGGAACCGTGCACATTGTTGTCAAGTGAGTAAACGAGTGGCAGCTGTACCAAGGCCGTCTGCCACACTCACGGTAAACAAACGTGACTGACGCACACAGCAACAACATCGGATACACCACGCCAGCCACCTTCTCCCGCTCGAGCGTGTATGCCTCCGACATTGGCAAGGTTATCGGTGCTCCTATCCTCCACGTCAATGGCGATTACCCAGAGGGTGAGTGGGCAGAATTGCTAGTCAGACATTTGCCCCGAGCTAGGGAGACTTGCCTGGCTCCAAGCATGGCTACTGTCGACTGTTTGCGGGCGCCAGACTTCTTGGAGTCAGAACCGCGTTCCAAAGGACACCACACGAGTTTATTCTTTGGCAGTGGTCATTTCCAATGACGACATGGGTGGCATTGAGGACACCTCAAATGTCAACAACCATGGAACAGTCATGGAGCTACAACCAGATCTCTTGGCAACCTCCCTACCGTTATCGTGGAGTTCAGGTGACCAGTGTTATTGGCAACGCCATGAATAACACCGAGGACGACTTGGATGACGTCTGTCGAGGTGTTGCCGAAGGTGAACCTTCTGGCAACCCAAACCCCATCCAAGTCGTTGGGGTTATTGTGGCGATGAAGCAAAGTGACGAGCGGGTGTACGCCGTTCTAGGGTTGCGGCCAAACAACATGCCCGACGGATTGGTCGACGCTCTAGACGCTGTTGCTAACGTCCAGCCGTGGTCCGTGCCGTCGATGTTGCCTTCCAGTACCGCAACATGTTCCGCAAGGACGTCATTATTGACCTCATCTGCTACCGCCGCTGGGGCCACAACGAGGTGAGTGGAGGTGACATTACCTGTTGGGGTGGCAAACTGACGCACATCTAGCTCGATGAGCCTGGATATACGCAGCGTGAGTACGAGCCGTGGGAACCGGTAAACGTACGAGCAGTACGAAAAACAAAGCCATCCCTAACAAGAACGCACGTCGAGAATTGCGCACTAAGACATCGCAGCCCTCATGTACGAAAAGATCCGTTCGCGCAAGTCTGTGCCTGAGTTGTACGAAGAGCGTCTTCTGGTGCGTGTGTGAGAAATGTTTCAGGTTTAGCTGACCGAGCAGGCCGACGACGTGCTCAGCGAGGCCGATGCCAAGGCCGGTCGCGCCGACTACGCCGGACAGCTCAACGACGCCCTGGCGGCTGTGGACGGCTTCAAGCCTTCGTCCGAGATGCTCGGTGGCAAGTGGAAGGACATTGTGTGGCCTGCGTCCAGCGAGGCGCAGCCCGACCCGGACACTGGCCTGCCGGCTGAGCGCCTCGCCGAGGTGGGCCGGGCCAGTGTCACGCTCCCGGAGACGTTTGTGAGTGTGGGAAGGGGCAGCATGCTGTATATTTTGTTCTAGCTGACTCGATAGAATGTCCACTCGAGGCTCAAGCGCCACATCTCTGCGCGCCTCAAGGGTCTCGAGTCCAAGGTCGACTTTGCCACCGCCGAGGCCATGGCGTTTGGGACCTTGATGGAGGACGGCTTTGATGTGCGGATCTCGGGTCAGGACGTCGGACGTGGGACCTTCTCTCAGCGGTAGGTGCCTGATCCCAAATTGCTGCTTGATTCCCACTACCGTACTGACTTCTACCAGGCATGCCATGTTTGTCGATCAGAAGGACGAATCGTGCTACGTGCCACTCAACGACGCACTCCAGGCGCCTGGGAAGCTCGAGCTCGCTAACAGTGAGGGACCATCACGTGTAGCAGCACCATACATCAGGTGACAGGAGACTGACTATTACAGGTTCGCTGAGCGAGATGGCCGTGCTCGGCTTTGAAATCGGCATGAGCTGGGCAAACCCACGTCTGCTCCCCATTTGGGAGGCGCAGTTTGGCGACTTTAACAATGGCGCGCAGAGCATGATCGACACTTTCCTGGTGGGCTCGCAAGGTACGTCGCCGTTGCAGGGGGGGGCCGCGTCGTTCCTGTCGTCAGATTTCGGGCAGCAACAGGGCGTCGACAGCAGCTCACGTGTACCCCCACGTGCACCCCCACGTGTACCCTCACGTGCACAACATTGCACATTTGGAGCTGACGTTTGCAGCGAAATGGCTCAAGCAGACTGGTCTCGTTATGCAGCTTCCTCATGCGTTTGAGGGAGCTGGACCGGAACATTCGTCGTGCAAGGTGGAGCGTTTCCTGCAACTGACAGACGACGGCGGCGCAAACCCTCCGCATGATGTCAACCTCCAGGTGGCCATCCCCTCGACCCCGGCGCAGCTGTACCACCTGCTGCGCCGCCAGCTGCTCCGCAACTACCGCAAGCCGCTGATCATTGCTTCCCCCAAGGGTCTCCTGCGCTCTCCAGTGAGTATGGCAGGTATTCGTAGCCGATGATACCCGATGGGAGCCGATACTAATCCCGTTCCCAGGCGGCCGCGTCGCCAATCGCCGATATGGCAGAGGGCACAAAGTTCCGCCCCGTGATCGCCGACCCGGTCGAGGGCACGCCCGACCGGATCATTGTGTGCACGGGCAAGCACTACTACACGCTGCGCGAGGCGGCCGCCAAGCGCGGCGACGACAATGTGGCGTTTATCCGCGTCGAAGAGCTCTCGCCCTTCCCGACCGCCGAGCTCAAGGACGCGCTCACAAACTACCCGCCCTCGACGCCCGTCATCTGGGCACAGGAGGAGCCCGCCAACCAGGGCGCATGGACGTTTGTCCAGCCCCGCCTCGACAGGATCCTGCACGACGTCGGCGCCGCGCCCGCGACGTACGCGGGCCGCAAGGCCAGCGCGACCACCGCGACCGGCGTGGGCGCGTGGCACAAGCAGGAGGTCGAGCAGATTATCGAGGCCGCCCTCGACTAGAGCGCGAAGTGTTGCATGAGGTAATCCGTACAGCAGGGAGTGTGGGATACAAAGAACAGAATGGAAGGTAGCATCAGGACGTCATGCACAGTTTCATCCAACCAATATCCCAGTGCCTACAGGAATGCACGAGATAGCTCGAGTGAATACCCAGTGCCTATGATAGCAAGCACGCCAGTTTTGAGTGGCTGTCACCGTGATGGCATTCCAGGCCCAGAATATCGACACTGAGCGTGACAGATGTGGGACATTCCCCGTGCCAGAGGCGCGCGCCATTGACGCACACGACTGGCGCGTCCTGCGTCCTGCCGGGAATGTGGAGTGGGATCGTGTCTGTTTCGGGCCCATGCCAGCATGCATGTTAGTGTTAGTCCCAAACTCGGAGCGGCGGTGTTCGCCTCGTACAGTGACCGTCGAGCACCGCCGCGGCCCCGGCCGCTGTGCGCACGTCTGTGGAGCGGGAACGTTTGCGAGTGTGCCAGCATGTGGAGTGGGGAGTATCGTGTCCGTTAAGTGATGCTAGCATTCGTGGAGTGGGTAGCATGGAGTGAGTCACTGAGGCACTAAACTGCAGTCCAGATCATTCGATTGTGGAGACTGTCTGTTCCCAAGTGTGGATGCCAGCATTTGTGGAGTGGGTAGCATGTTGAAGTAGTCACCGAGTCACTGAGCGGTATACTCTGGTCCAGATCATTCGAGTGTGGAGTGGCACCGCCGTGTTGGAGCAAGTGAGTCACTGAGTACACGGTACGAAATCATTCGATTGTGGAGTGGCACACAGCGTGAGCATGCCGGCCAGCGGCGTAGTGTGCAGCATACCCCGTGCCCCGTGCCGTGTCCCCATACTAAATGCAGTTCTGGATTCGCATTTATTCTGCCAGAATCCAGTGCGGCGTGAGCCGACATGACATTCAGAGCGGCAGGAAGGAATGACTCGTGAGCGTGCGATTCTGGGTCGACCCAAACTGCGCAGAGGAACGGAGGAACAGAGGAACAGAGGAACAGGCGACGGTCGGTAACCAAGCCCAAGCCCGTGTATCAGCGTAGTGTAGAGGAACAACATGACATGTGGGACGCGTGGGAAACCCGGCGACTCGGGAACCACCCAAGTTCTGGGACATTTTCTTGCGTGCCGCGTGCCGTCCCTTGTCCTGTGAACCGGATCCAAAAGTCAGTATGCGGTGTGAAGGCAGGTGAAACGGAAGGGAATGAAATGAGAAAAATGATAAAATAGGGGTAGTGGAACGGGACAGAATCGAGCAGAACCAATACCTGTGTTCATGACAGAAGACGTGAGAACCACTCGATCTCAAGATATCGATGGGAGGAACGGCACGGGAATCACGTGCTGGAATCTGGCACCCACAACCACAACCATAACCATACAGACTGACCCTACAGCCATCTACAGCACGGGTACAGTCCCGTAGCGTGCTGTACCGGCACAGGCACGCTCGCGTACCCCGTGTGCGCGAACAAGCGCTCTTTGGTGCCGAGTGTGCGCGAACTGGAGGTCGGGATCGCTTGTACTCTGCTTGCCGAGAGCTCGGTGTTGGCTCGGTGCTGCTCGGTTGCGGAGGGGGGCGATCAGTGATCACCGGTATGCGCTCGGGGATTAATTCTGGTTTCATTAGGATCCTCGCTCGTGACCGAGCCGGAGCACACCGAGAGCGGCACGCGGTCGGTGGGTGGTGGGCGTTGGAGGTGGCGGCTTGGTATGCAGTGTGGGACAAGCAGCAGCATCTAGGACCTACCAGCTGGCGATGAGTCCTTGGTAGGGCATTAAGCGGCGCCCGCCGCCGTCCCCCCCGCCATCTGGGGTGATTCCGCGACGATCAATATGCTGGGAGGCAGCAGGGGCGCGTGAGAGTCCGACGCGGAGAGTGGGAAGCAAGGAAATGATGGCTGCAAGACATTGCGAGTTAGCCACCGTCAGCATTGTGCCAAATCCATATATCCATCCGAGGGAAGTAGGTGCGCACGGGTGATCAAGGGGCGCAGGCGCGCTACGGGCCGGCAGGGGCGCCATTTTTCTCCGTTGCCGGCGGCCGTGCCTGAACGTCACCCGTCACTGGTGCCTGTCCTCTGTCCTCTGTTTGAGCCATTGTTCTCCAGGTGAGGGTGGGTGAGGTGGGTTCGTCAGCGGCGGCGAGGCGGAACTGGGGGCTCGGAGACGTCGGAGTCGGAGACGTCGGAGGCGTGAGGGGATGCGTCTAGTCGGGGCAGGGTGCGGCCGCGGACTCGACTCGGGGGGCCAGAAGCGCCGAGCGCACAAGGTGTAAGGTTCGGGTGAGGGGCGCGCACGGGCGGTGGCGGCCTGGCGCGGCGTGTGCTGGGTGCGTGGCGTGTGCGTGTG
This sequence comes from Pascua sp. PH4015B, assembly GCA_025502685.1. Classification (NCBI taxonomy): domain Eukaryota; kingdom Fungi; phylum Basidiomycota; class Tremellomycetes; order Trichosporonales; family Trichosporonaceae; genus Pascua; species Pascua sp. PH4015B. The sequence goes on along the minus strand of JAMFRD010000048.1, from coordinate 84,770 downwards.
GCGGTGGCTTAGGGGAAGCAGGAGGAAAGGAGGATGGCAGGAGGATGCTCGCGCCGTTGTGGTTGTCCGTGTCGGCCGCCGGTAGAGTCTTGAGATTGTGAGATTTGGGGTGTGGCTTGCGCTGCGGCCTGCCACTGGCTCAGTTGTGTCGCTTCGAGTGGATGGCTTGCACCACAACGCTGCATGTTGTGTGGCGGGGAGTGTACGCCACACTGAGCACGCTCGGGGCGGTTTCTTGCTAATCGTGCACGGCTCGGGGCTCGCTTCCGAGGGCGTGTTTCTGCACTGGCGTGATACGCCCGGGCTCAATGTGGCACCTGTCCATGTCCATGTCCATCCTTTCGGACACTTGGAGTCTACAGATGCATCTGGAAATTCGTGAGACTGCTACGTGCTCGAGCCTCACTGTGGCAGTCTCATGACTTTCCGAACGCACCTGTACCTGCCACCTGTGGCCTACCTCGTGTGTTTCCGAATACGAAGTCGCCCAGTGCGAGCAACGCTGCTTGAGCATGTCGCATCGAGGAATGCAGCTCGAAACGATCCGAACACAACGATCCGAACACGATCAGTGGAACAGGTCAGCTCGGAATCAGCTCGGAAATTCAGTGAGGGCTGGGACAGGGCTCACAGGATCACAGGTCAGCTCACATCCCCAGGCCAGGTCGGGTCAAGTTCAGGTCAGGTCACGCCGTGGGGGTCGGAAAACCGCGAGCAACGAACGGAAAGTCGATACGAAACGCAGTACCACGCGAGAATTGAGAAAGCAGACACCGAGACCCGCACGTGCGCTGATTGGTAAGCTCAAGTCGACCCGAAACGAAGCGCGAGCGTAAGCTCTCAAGCTGTCGAGTTGTGGAAGCTCGTCGGTCCCAGCTGATCAGACACCCGAGCTGAGCTGGTCTACACGGCCGTCGAGAAAAGGATGCGCCGGGCCAGTAGCAGTGGTGCTAGTGCCTCGGCCTCGGCGACTTGATTGGACTGACTTGGGCTAGTGCTAACTGGCGGGGTATTGTTGTTGTTGTTGTTGCCGCCTCGGCTGGGTGCGGCCGAGCGATTCGCGCCTCATGCCATGCACGCCAATCGGCCGTGAAGTTGCAGTTGGTGCGGAGCCCGCACTGCGGCATTATTCCACCATCAACTGGACGGTGATCGGCAGCTGCTAGCAGGACGGCAAGGGTTGTCAAGGGAACGAGGGAACGAGAAAGGGATGCCGAGGCATGCAAATGGTGCTGCACTAGCAAAGAGCGAGTATCAGCTGCCACTTGTTGGTTCCATTTTGACATGCTCTTGTACCTTTGCTATCTATAACTTTCTGACCGGCCGCGCTCGGATAGGTCGTATCGCTCGGCTCTGTCGGGATTTGCCCGTTCGGCGGACAAAGTGGTACGGCCGCCGATGCGCCGATGGGCCGCCATGGGTGCCGCCGTGCCGCGTGCCGTTCGTGTGACGCGTGCGATAGCACATGGCATGGCATGCCGTGTCCATACCGCGTGCCGGGTTAGTGGAGCGGCGAGCCAAGAGGGACAGCTGCGCTTCTGGGTGCCTCGACCTTGGCGTCTTGGCGCACAGCACGGTGGGTGGAGGTGGTGGAGGCTGTGGAGGTGGAGCTGCATGATGGAGTTGGCCGACGGACTGCTTTGCTAGGGTTACAATATTCCATTTAGGTCATCGGGCGGCTGTTACATTGTGCTGGTGTTTTCGGTGGTTCCTCACAGGCACTGTTGGTGTTGTTCGGCACCGCAGCGTCTGCAGGATGCCGCCGGCTCCAGGCGGCAGGCGGAGCATGTGCTCGCAACATTGCTCTACCGCGGTACATCGCTGTCAACATTCAACATGTCCGGTTCCAGGAACTCGAGTTGTACATACTCTGGTTCCAGAGGCTTCTAATTGCTCAACCGTGACTGGACTCATCACTGTACCTGTCACGCGAGGCTGATTTCTCAACGTCTGGTGTAACTCTCATGTCGTCTGTCGGCTGGCAAGACGTCCTTGTTCACGCACATTTGCTTGTTGGTCCCCACACAAGCCCGGCTATCGAGCGCCCCCGTTATGTCACGGCCATTTGGGGGTGCTGGCAAAGGAAACTGCTGGTTTCGGGTACTGCCAAGAACCGGGTGGGTGTGGTGGTGGTCGTGTGAGTTTGGAACGGATGATCGGCGGTGGTCGAACAACATGGAACAAGGAGGCCAGGCCATGGCATACCCTTTGCGCTCGCTTTCGCTTCTAACTGCAGACGCGTACAGGGGCGGTCGCGTACGGTTGTAAGTATAGTAGGCCGCTGAATTCATCTTCTGGGTGCGTGTGAGCGTGGGATGTTGATGATCATCCTGAGCCTGGAATCATCTTGGGATCACTGGAAAACAACAAGGTCAGTTACATGCATATCCCTAGGTGGCCAATCGGTGTGGGAGCGCAGATTACGCTGTTGCTGACAGCGTCGGCGGGCGTCGCCGTGTAGAGTACTTCCCCAGGTGTCGGAGGATAAAGGCTATCCAAGATTACGGTACGAAACCTTGCCTCCCACACCGAGGAGTCGCACGCCGTCACCGAGACACCGGGTAGTAACTGGAATCTATGTCATTGTCCAGCAAGCACCTTCGCCGAGTTGAGCGTCCCTAGGGCGGCGGCGTTCTGGACACGTCGTAGGGTATGAGAGTTAATGATGGGGTTGGGCTGGACCGCATTTGCGGGGTTGGTCGCTGCAACATACTGTAAACTGGATCGGATTCTGGTGGGAAAATGAGATACGGCATTGACCTACGACGGTAGTATGTACTGGAACTGGTTTCCATTCTTGTCGGAACCCAAGGGGCGGACCCTGCTAAATTCATATGCCTTTGATATTGGCATTTTGCGGTCGACGGAGCGCCGAGGTAGCGCGTACACTTGAGCACCACATAGATCGAGTATGACTCGGACTTGCGCAGGACAGTGTGCGCAACCTCCCTCTCGGCTGACAACCGCGAAGCCTTGTCTCGGCGCTTCGGCTCGCGGCTGATGCAACCATTGCCGAGCGTGCAATGACCGGTGTACCTTTGCATGGACCTTGTGAAACGCTGGTTCTTTGACACATGCTCGAGCGTCGCACGCTTGCAGCAACTACGCGCACCAGCCAGTCGGCCAGTCGGCCATCATTACCACAATTCAGGTAAACAACAACACACACCGCGTCACATGCACACACACACTACTACGACACGCGCCATGGGACGCGTGGAAATCGGAATGCGGTAGAAACACATACAGTCCTTTGTGTCCGTGTGTGTGTGCGCGCGCCACAGTCATGTGCGCGGCACTAAATCCCGACATGGATCTACTTTCCGTACCGGCACCGGCGTCTGCCTCATGCCGGCGTCGGAGGTCTGTCTGTTGCCTCTCGGTTGAGGTGCGGTTGAGGTGCCCGATGTGCGCGAAAAGGAGGCGGCGCGTGTGAGAAAGACAATCACTTGACTTGCAGTACGAAACCAGGGGTACACCATAGGCCTCTGCTCACAGCAGAGGTCGGGAAGAACCTCGGGGATAGCATAATCAAGTAATGTAGGGCCGGGCAGATGGCTGGCGCAGTGCATGTTGCCAAGCCTTTGCTCCGATGCCGATAGCTGCAGCTCGGGACACTACGGCGGCCTTGCGGCGGCTCGGACTGCCCGCTTCTGTGTAATGCATGCATGCATGCAGCAAAAAGTTGGTACTTCGGCCGCCGTGGGACGGCCGCAAGGAGGGGGGCCAAAAGCTGGCGTCGCGTTTGAGCCAAAGGAATGGCAGATATGGCCGGCTGCCCCTAAGACAAGCATGTTATTCTGGGATTTTTGGGCGTGCCAGGCTGGCCAGGGGTTGTGTACACATGCATGACGCGGTGGCACACAAAAGGTACACTTGCACCGTGCATGGCGTTCGGACATGTCAGGCGCGCGGCCGAGAGGCCCGCACTGGTACCCAAGGAACCCAAGGTTCGTTCTTTGAGCACAGAGACGTGCTTGATGCTCATACCTCATACCCAACTTGGCGTCGTGCCTTCTGCTAATGCAGTGGCGAAATTGGCGACCGACCGACCGACCGCGAAGGCCTACAAGGTCGTACCTGCAAAGGGATCGACAGCGGCGTGGCGTGGTGGGGCAGCAGCAAGTGGGCACGAGTGTGGTCATGGAACAGTCGTCTTTCTATGGCGGTGGTGTGTAGCACTTTGTGGTGGTGGTTGCCATGATGGCATCAGCAGGGTCGGCCATGAGAGCCACTTGCGACTTTGGGAGCAAGCCAAACGCCACTGTTCGAGTGCATGACACCGATAGCGGCCGGCAGCCGTTCCAGGCCAGGGTCCTGGATGACATATCCGTATGTATGATCTACGTGCGCTCAAAGGCAGCCACCGTGGTCGTTTTTTTCTGTTGTTGAGAGGGAGGTGACGCTGTGGATGCGACTCGGGGTTTCAAGGGGTCATGATGGTCCGAGGTGGGGGGTGGTGGGATTTTTTTTTTTGTTGCTTTGGCAAAGGATTGATTTGTCTGTAAGCTGCGAGTAGGTAATCTCTGCCTTGGCCCCGTTACGGCAGTGCCCTTACAGTTTGTGCATGGCTCGTCTCATACTCATTTCCCTGGTTCAAGGGAATCGTCACTCTTGCAACGCCAGACGTCAGATTACAACGCCCGGCGCCGGACCCTCTCCTCTGTTCTTGCGTTGCCATGACCGAGCCGCCACCAGCACAGAAGAAAGAGAGAGAGTGCGGGTGCCGCAAAGCCACCACACCACTGTTGAGCCACCTTGCAATGGTGGCGGATTTTGGGTATTGGGATCACGAGGCCAAGCGGGGTTTTGGCTCGAGCCTTGTCCGAACTCGTAAGCCCCCTCGACCCCATACAGTACGCCCGAGTGTCCCGAACCAACCCAGACGCCAGACGAGCCACAGGCCACAGATCGCGCGCACTTTTATTCTAGCGCATGCCGACCGACCTTGGCGCATGCCGAAGTATCGGTCGTCCCTGCCCGCCAACCGCTTGCCGCATCCGCAACCGCACGCGCTCCCTTGTTCCCCTTCCCCTAGCAAAGGCTTGTCAGCATGCCAGCAGACGTCCTCCGCGGCCCCCGTCGCCATTATGGTACCCTAAGGGTAGCCCCCCGACAATGCCTGGACGCCTGAGAGCAACACCCACCAACACCCCGATATCAATCCAGGTCCAAGACATCATCATTCATTCCTGCCGTTTGGCTCGTACACGTGCACACGCACCTAGGTCCTCGAAGCATTCCCCTTTGACCCCAGTCGCCGCCGCATAAATAGATACCACCCATTCCCCGCAACACAATCATCCCCCCCCACTCCCCATCCACTACCCACCACTACCACCACCACCATTGTCTCACACACTCGCCTCCATACATATTGACGGCCTGTAGTGCTCCTCTATCCCGATCTACCTTAGTTCTACCTCTTGTGTCCCACACCTTTGTGTCTACCACTACCACTCCCACCCACCCACTGCCACACACGACGCCACCAACCCCAAAACAAACCAGGACGGTATACCACGGCTTTACCACCAAAACGACGACCACTACCACCGCCACTGCGCTTTACCAATTTCCGCTCCGCCAAGACGCACCGCACGTCTTGACCGCACATTGACAAGAATGGACGCTCTGACCGCGTCCCCGATGGCTGCCGGCGTTGGACCCGCCGAAAAGGGCCAGCTCAACCTTTTCGTGAGTACCTCGCAGTAGTTCCTGGCCGTCGCCGGCTCGCTCGCTTGTGGCTTGTTGCCATAAAACTGGCCCTTGCACCTCTGCACCCTCGGCCTCGGCCTCGGCACCGAGCGGTTCCTTGGCCGTCGGTTGCCGCCACCAAGCCACTGCACCCCACCCCACCTACCACCTACCACCACATGCCTCGTACCACAATTGCACAGCACACTCTGTTAACTTGCACCGCACTTGGCAATGCATTGGCATTGCCTGGCATGGCTTGGCCTCTCGTATCATCACTTGCATCCCTTATAAACACCACTCCTTGCCCCACTTGTTCTCTCCCTCCCCACCCCCACCCCCAAAACACATTCCATGCTTGCTGCTTCGCCACTACCACTCCACCCCGGACCACCACCCACCTCCAACATGTTCACTGACCGCCTCAAGTCGCAGAACATGTCTCCAGCATGGGGCTCGTACCTGTACCAGAACGTCATGCCCAACCTTCCGTCCGACTGGCTTCTCAACGCCAACCTCGGTAACGACAACAATGCCGCCCAGGCCACACTGTCACCGTCGACCAACGACCTGTTCAGCGCATGGTCCAACCTCGGCAATGTGCCCACGGCCGCTCCCTCGGCTGCGGGCAACTACTACTACGGCGGCTCGATTGCCCCCTCGCTCCTCGCACCGACAACGGGAGCCAAGGGTACTGTTCCCGGCACCGCGTCGGGGGCCGCTTCGGCGGCCGCCCCTTCGTCCATTTCGCCAGCGACCATTTCGCCCGTTTCCGTGTCCCTCGACATGGTGGACAAGGCGCTCGCCACGCCGTCACCGCTTGGCTCGGGCCCGACGTCGTTCATGTCGCAGCAGCAGATGCCACGCGCGATCCCCATGTCGTCTCGGCAGCTGTCGATCGACTCTGATGCCGACGGCGAGGTCGACCCGGACGCCGAGGACGCGCGCTCGCATCACTCGCTGCACTCGCACCACTCGCACGCGTCGCAGCACTCGCACCCGTCCGAGCACGACCACGACAGCATGCACGACCACGACGAGGGCGTCGAGCGCGACGGCATGATCTGGGGCATGAAGGTCGAGCAGTACCGCGCCCTCTCTGCGCGCGAACGCAAGCGTGTCCGCAACCGCATCTCGGCACGCACATTCCGCGCCAAGCGCAAGGAACACCTCTCGAGCTTGGAGAGCACGCTCGGCGCAAAGGACCTCGAGGTCAAGGTCGCACGTGAGGAGAATGCCCGGCTTCGCCGCGAGGTCGCAGAACTCCGACGTCGGCTTGCTCTCTACGAACAGCAGCCCCAGCCGTTCTAGACCACCGCCGATCGTCGTCGCTGCTCTTTGTGCTTGACGCACGATTGATCGTCGCCGACGCCCACACACAACTGCATTCTCACCACCACGCCCACGTCCTCGAAAGTGTAACACATTAATGTACGACGCGTACCACCACCACCACCACGCCCCAAAATCTCCTCCTCGGGATACCTCTCCTTTACGAGACCGACCAGCCATGCCACGCAACGCGACCGCTACGCCAGACCGTGTGCATAATCGCATGACGTCCTCGATGGCTGCGGGTACACTAGCCCGCGCCAACACCACACTACTTTGTATAATACTGTAGCTATAGTATTACTATGCATGCCGGCCACGAAGCCGTGCAACCGAACCGTCGAGCAGCTGCTATTCTATTTTGCGATACCAAACTCCCGGTTCGGCAAATACGGTACGGAGGGGGAAGAAGGGCCACCAAGCATAAACAAGGCTAGTATTTCGAGAATCAGATCTTTGATGCGCAGCAGCAGCAGTTGGGCCTGTGTGCGGCGTCCGCAGGCTGCAGGCCGTCCGCAAGCGTCCGCAACAGCCCGCGCGCCCATGTGCCACTGTGCAGCTGTGGTGGAGGGCCGAAGGCGAAGGCACACCTCGGCGGCCGGCGGCCGGGGCGGCGCGCGGACGACACTCGGGCGCCCTGTCCCATGTCCGGTGCCTTGGCTGCAATGCTAACTTTCTACGCTGGTACGCTGGGCCCTTTTTTTTTTTTTTTAGAATGACTCACAAACATGCCGATGTGTCCGCCAGAACCCTGGTGTTATGATGCAAGCAGGCCCGACCAAGACTCGACAAGCTCGGCTGCACGACGGCGCACCCTTGCAGACGCCAAGGGGAGCCCAAAGGTAGCCAAAGGGCGCCAGGGGTCGTGGCGGCACCGAGATTCCAACCTCGGGCAACTCTAACCTCGCTCACTCAATGGCCGCCTCGTACCTGGTGTACCTTTGGCGCTAAAAGCACTCGGTATCGGAAGCCAAATCCCTAACAAACCAAGGGCTAGCGGCGCCTCGCTCGGCAGGGCGGACGGCGATGATTACTGAATAATAATGATGACAGAGCCTGCCCATGCTCAGCTCGCCGGCGCTGACAAATGGTGCATGGTGCCAAATATTCCTGATGCAGATCCGGCGGAGATGACTCGCGGCCGACAAATGGCGGCCGTGGGCAAGCTTGTTCAGCATGCATACAGGCAGCCAAGCAGGCTCGGAGCCGCAACGGGACCCGCACCGGCGCACTTCCCGACCGGCGGAAATCCCTCCGTGCACATTCACCAAGAGCCCGCCAGCGGAGCGCCTTCCAGATGCGCTGCGCTGACTGCTAGCTGCGGCTGCGGGCAGAGTACCACACTCCGCGCCCGCGTCCCACCCTGTGGCTGCCAGGTCGCGAGCGAGACGGAAATCCCGCCTTGGCACTGCACAATGCTAGTAAGCATTCCCTTGTTCGTAACTGCACGTCGCTACCACAGGGGTAGTGTTACAAAGCACTCGAGCTCGGCCCTCGCTGCCTCGCTGCCTCGGTAGCCCGCGCGTTTCTCGTCGCTCGCTATAGGCGCAAATATCGCGCTCTGCGCACGGCACGCACACGCTCAGTGCAAGCCGGCACGGCATGTTCCATGTCACATGCACCCGGCACGGACACTCACTCCATCTCCGCAAGCACAAGCTGGTCAAGTCGGGTCGCACGGTGGCCGTGTCGGTGCCGGCAGGGCACGCGGCGGCTCGGCAGCGCCAAGCCGATGCACAGACAGCGTAGCGTGCAGGTACGCGGAATCCACGACTGGAATAGAGAATGCACAGAGCAAAGGCCGGAAGAGAACACAGGCCCGTCCCAACACGCCACAGTTTGCTATCCTTGTCCTGTGCGCGTGTATTCTTGCGTTGCGGTAACCCCAACGTTACGCCGCAGGCCGCTGTGCTGCGCGCTGCGCCGCGGTATGCGGAACGTACCCCACCCCATCGATCCATACAGATCGTAATATTGCATAGAATAGAGCACGATCCGCAGTCATCGATCCTCGATCCCCGCGCCGAGCACAGCTTGGCAGCACTGCGAGCTTGGCAATGGTGGCGCAGCGCACAAGGTTGCCTCCGAATCAATTCCCTTTCAAACCCTGTTCGAGCGATGGGCAACATTCCGTGCATCAATTGCTTCGGTATACTGTACCAAGGTACTGAGGCAATGCTCCCTGCTGCGGCCATGCAGCTCGGCGAGCAGCCCGCAGCGCACAGCAGTGGGCATTACATCCCGCGCACGGCTCGGCACGCTCGGCTCGCTTGGCCCACCTTGGCACATGGCCAAGTGGCGCTTTTGGCCATTTTGGCAGTTTGGCACAGTCTTTTGCAGTTTGGTTTTTGGCCTGATTGGGCACCCGAGGGGGGTGGTGGGGTGGGTGTCCGACTCGGGCGTAGGGTGTCTTCCCGCTTGGCACCAGGACCATTGGCACCATTGGCACTGCCCGCTGTGCGTCAAGATCGCGGATCTTGCTCGGTTGGGGTCGTGTGGACTCTTGGTGTCATGGGATTGACTTGGTGGGGGGTGGTCTTGTGAGTGGTGACGCTTGTGACGCGTGGTGACACTTGCGGTTGGGACGAGGTTGGCCGGTGCGGGCAACTTGGCATGGGGGTGCAACTGACTACGGGGACTAGCGTCCGGCTCCAGGTTGGTGTTGGCGTTTGTTGATGTTGGTGGTGTTCCCGGTGTGGGATGTTGCTCGGTAGTCTCGCCACATTTGTGCTTGCCGGAAATTGTGGGAGTGCGGGAGTGCCATGAAGAGATTGGACGCGGACACGCTGGACACAGACGTGCTGGACCGGCTTGACGTGGACGAGTTTGTCAGCTCAGACTTGCGAGTGTGCGACAGCGCACTGTCCACTGTTTTCGAGTGCTTTACCCCTGCCAAAGCACGTATCAGCCAAGACGGTCACGCCGACGCCGTCAAATGCCGCCATGCTGTCCCTCTGCAGCCTCCAACTTCATGACGTCCGCACCTTCTAACGACACTGGTGCCCGTCTGCACGGCCCTACAACGCCGAGCGTTGCCAAGATGCCCCCGCCCCCTCCAAGAACAACCTCTATGAAGGACAGCAGTATTGTTTATTGTCGGTCCTATCCTAGCAGAGCAAGTGCGCTGCCCCTCCAACCTTAAACTGTTCCACAGATCGCCGCCTGCAGCCACGACCGCCCAGCTGTGCCCAGTTATCCCCAGTTTTGGATCCCTGCACCTGCCCACTGTCCCACCTACACCTAGACCTCACACTGCCAAGGTACGCCACGCCTTCTGGGCGTCTTGGCGCCCCGCTCTTTGCGGCTCCCCCATCGTAGTAGACCCGGGCACCTGTATACTTGTGGTGCAGCTGTCCGTTCTGAGACCGCCCAGACCTCTCAGCGATCACAGCGGCGCTCGGCTGAGACAGTGGAAAGGCGAGATGATCGATTCGATCCGCAGCCATGGAATAATCTTGCAGCCAGGGTCGGGATCGGTGCTCATTGCGGCCATCGTTCCTTTCGAGCGTTTGGTTTAGCCAGTGGGGCGAGGGTCCGTGTCAGTGTGTGGAGAAGGTTCGTGAGGGACAGGGTCAGACTTGTTAACATGTTAAGCGCATCTTGGTATCGAGCGGGATCATGTGAGGCCCGGGCTGGGTATCGCTGGGTATCCCAGGGCTAGAGGAGGCCAAGAGGAGGGCAGTTCAATCATGTTCTGCTACAGGCCGACATGCTATCGTATCACGCTTGTGCCAAGTCAACGCACTATCTGTTGATACGAGGCCGTGCAGGCGTGGCCTTGCTTGACCGTCGTCGAGTCGTACTACGAGACGTGCTCTACCTCCGCCAACTTGCCACAGAGACACAAGTGTTGAGTCGTAGTTGCCAGCGCCCAGCACACAGCACACAAGTACGATCGGCCACACAGTCCCACCAGACCAGCATTCCCCACACTCGAGGTGTCAGTGAGCGGAGTCAACAACAGTCAGTGCTAGTCAACCTCGGTGCCGAAAGCGCGGCACGGAATTCAAACCCCCCACGATCGTGAGGTGATGCGGTATGGAACTGGCCTCTTGGGCACAATCTCGCCCAGCAATGCATCTGGTTGTGAGAACCATCAGTAATCGCGGAATGCTGCGTGCCCCGGATATGCTCCATCTATCGGGGCAATCGTCCGAATGTCAGTGTCAGTCCACTTGGAATGAGAAGGTCGCAATATCCGCAGGTAGACGCGGTTATCAACGGCATGGTGGATAAACAATCAGATATACGTGTGATGCCCTTCCCGGTTCTAATCCACTAAACCGCATGCTACGGCCCAGATGCGAAGCATCCCATAACTCGCTCCTCCGCGTTCTCTAGCAAAGAGGATGCTGAACGCTGGGAAGAGCACGTCCTACAACGCGAGGTTCTCCCCCCCCCCCCCCCGTCGCTAGGCCACTATCCGCCCCGCACTGACAGCGGGTCATCCACTCCGTCCTACACTCCACCGCGACCTCGCCCACCCCACCCGCTCGCACGCCCACCAACCCCAGCTTCCTGCCAAGCACAGATCTCGTGGGGCTGGGTGGGGAACTGACTCATGACTCAGCCAGAGGAACGCCGCTCGAGGCTGGACCGAGAACCCAAACGAGCATCGGGGCGACGCCGGATACGCCACTGACGCGCCACTGACATGTTCTGGATGTGGGTGGGTGAGACTGTGGCTTTGTGGCTGGGCTGCGGGGATCTGGGCTGCTTGTATGCGGTCTGCGGTGCTCTCGTCTGCCTGTGGCCGTCTGCTTGTGGTGTGCCGTCTGCGATGGTGCAATTTGCCACGAAATCTGCCCGTGGTCGGTGATCTCTGTACCAGGTCTCTACGTGCCTCCTGCCTCTCCTGCTGCTCACCACTACTGCCCCCCTGCTCCCGGGCTCACATATACAGAAGCTTGCTTCCGCCTCACCCCGTGGTGAGCGGCCGCCGCATGTTGCTTCTAGGGCACGGTGAACCCCTGGCTGGCCCACTCATGCCCACGGGGCGCTCTCGTCCTCCCCCTGGGCCTTCGCCGCCACACGGACGCCAGACACACTCCGCCCTACACGGACATTGCCCACTCTCCGTCGGATCCGACTACATGGAGGTATGATATAGTACCGTAGTGATCTCAGCATGCATCCCCCCTAACAAGCCATGCAGCCATGCAAACGCAGCTGCGCTGAAGACAGTCAAAGCACATACCTCATGACCGTCGGCGACGCAGGGCTTCTACCGCTCCCCTGCAGCGCAGAACAGGGGGTCGCGTCGCGTCGCGTTCCATGAGGGTTCGACTCTTGGCGCGCTTGTTGGTGGTCATGGCCGTCGGGTAGGTGGAAGAAACGTGATGGTACGCGCGAGGGTGCGAGCGTTTGCTGAGTAAATTGGGGTTTTGCAAGCGGTTTTACAAGAGGTTTGGCAAGGACCGTGCAGTCATGCAGGGGTCTACACGGACACGTGCGCAGCTCTCGGCACGCCATGTTCGCTAGCTTGGTGATCGAGGTGTGATCGTGATGCCATCGGTGCCAAGCACTCCAGCCAGGCCGGATCACTCGAGTAAGGCCCAGAGCGCACAGAAATGGTGTGCTTAGCTAGCTTTCTCGGACATGGACGTGATGAGCAATCTCTCCCAGCGGGGTGGTTTAGGCTGAAACCGATGAGGCGGGGGTTGGGTTGCTGCGGTTAGGTGGCTGCGGTTTCGTCAGGGGGCGCAGGTGACAAACTCGAGCTGACGTGGTAGATGAAGGATGGAATGGCACCGAGTACTCTACATCGCCTTTGATAAATTGTCTCAATTCTGGCAACATGGCACCCAACCTATCGTATAGGGGTTCTGGTCTGTCCCACCCCATCCTCTTCCTCTTCCACAGTTTTGGCAGGTAAACACATAGTAAAATTGCGGCATGTGGCGTGTTCAAGTGCAAAAGCAGATCAGCAACTGGCGGCCCACGATGCTGATTAATTCGACCTGACAATCAGATTATTGCTCTGCGCGGGTTCTACCAACATCGGGATTTGGACGCAACAGGGCAACCGCAGCATGAACAGCCTTCACTGCTAAAATAACAGAAAATAACCCCCTCCAGACAACAAGCTCGCCGTATGATCAATCGTATGACTACTCCTCTGACCCTGGACGTTATGGCGACGACGGGTAGACATCTAACCAGGACGGTTACAGTAGCCCAGGTATATCGCCGGGACTATCACATATAACACCAGGACGTTTCCGCCAGGCACAACACGAGCCTGATTCTGTGCCACTTTTATGGACATGCCAGTACGACAATAATTGGGGCTTCGGTGAGACAAAAGACATTGGTAAGCGATACCTCACAGAAGAGATCAAAGAAAATACGGGGGAACAAGGGCAGAAACAGGATGACAAGTTGTAAAGTACGTTGAAGTCTAGGCATATCTGTATCAATCGAATAATGGTACCAACAGCGGCAACACTGAATGACAATTCCCACCTGTTCTATCCTTTATCCCGGATTAGCAACTCACGGCCGTGCAGAGACACTGTGGCCCAAAGGGGCAGTCTCAACACTATTCGGACGCACCTGTTCAACCCGCCGAAATGCCCACAACCCCAGGCCCTGCTCTCGATATGAGCGACAAGCCTCGCGTTGGGTCGTGTACTGGGTTTTATTTATTTATTTCTCCTCATTCTCGCATTGTCACCTCACTCGCCCACGCGCCGAACATCTCTTGACGGTTCATCTCATGCCAGCTCGTCGTTAAACCTCGTCTCTCGGTCGTCTCTCGAGCGGCTTATATGTCAAGTAGATCTCATATTCACAATTTACTTTTCGACTAGGTCAAATCTCAAAATTCACCCCTCGAGTATCTCATATACTGATAGTCCACTTCGACAGCTGATCCTTGGCAGCTCATCCTCGACAGCTCAGCTCATCCTCGACAACTCCTCTCCCGAATGGGTCGCCAACCACTTCCCCTGACCCCCCCCCCCCCTCCTTTACCCTCCTGCCCCCTACCCTCGTCCCCTCCCTCGTCCCACCCGGTCTACCACAGCCGGTATTTCCAATGTCATCCTCCACACCATCCTCCACACCATCCTCCACACATCCTCCTCTCACCCTCCCGCCCGTACTCCCACGTCCCCAACCCACGTGTTCACAGGCGATTTAGCTCAGTTCAGTTAGTTAGAGCGCGTGCTTAACACGAGTCCTTCGTGTTCCGCACGAGGTCGGTAACCCGTCAACATCCAAAGGCGATTTAGCTCAGTTGGTTGGAGCGCATGCTTATCATGAGATACAGTTCGTGGCTCGCATCAGTTCGACCAAACTGATACCCATGAGATCGGCTGTGCGGTGGGATCCATGTGCGTGTGCGGTGCGAAGCTCAGGTACAATGGCCATGTTTTCCCAACCACGCTTCGCGTCGTCTGAAAAATGGCAGTTCGACCCTGTCAAACGTCAGCGCAAGAGCTTCTCTTTTGCATTTCACGATGTCGACGTTGGCAGCACGCCCGTCGCCGGCTGGCCTGCTCGGCTACTTGAGGTGCTGTATTGTACAGTATTTAGAATGGGGTTGGACTTATGAGCTCCTTAGTGGCCGTCGACGTTGGGAGGACGGTCCCCCTCAGTTCTCTCGGTATGGCAAGCAGCGTACCCAGGGGAGGACTAGGTCAGCTGGCCCTGCCTCGCGGAGCTCGCTAGAACCAAGAACTGTAGTGGCCCGAGCCAGGATGGCCCTGGGAGGGGGGTTTGTCTCTGTCCACCCCAGGCCCGTTGCGGTCGGACGAGAGAGGGCACGTAGCGACATCACGGTAGCTGGTAGGCTGTCGCACAGTATCGTGACTGTCACTGAAGCAGACGAGCAGCGCACTGGCGTGCTCTCCTGGACAAGCCGGAAGCACTCGATGTGAAGGCAGTAACACCGCGCCCAATCCTTGAACGTGCTGACTTCGTCCATGCCTCGACGCTCATAAGCCCAAACCCCACATCCCACACACCTGCACCACCCATGCTCTAAAACTGCTCATCTAGATACAGAGTATGCCGTTCATCTACAGCAGTATGACAATGCGCGCGTCCCGCGAGCCCTTTTTGACCTGTATCAAATGAATGTATAGCCGCACCAGCGGCGCTTCTGATCGGACCAAATACACGTTGTGTTACACATGGTACCCCGGCTGCGGGTACATAGGCATTCCCGCTGGGTAGCCCATACTGTGGTGTCAGTACCGTGTTTACTTCGAGCTCTTGTGAATGGTGCCCTCGTCGATGGCCACCGACGCCCCGCTCTACGCGCAAAACTCACCCAGGCTGAAGCTGGACCTGCTGAACCGGGACAACACCGACGCCCTGCATGGGCATGCCCTGCATACCCGGGGCGCCAACAGCGCCAGGATTGACCACACCCGCCGCCGCTACCGCAAGGGGATCGTAGTACTGCGGCACGGGCGCGGCCTGGTAGTCGACTTGCGGCATGTTGACGACCTGGATGACAAAGTTGGTCTCTGCCGTAGCCTGCTTGCCCGCACCATCGATAAACTGTTGCTTTGTCAGCCATCTGTCTGGACGGTGACTCCATCCTTGAGGAACACGTACCTCTGCAGTACACATGACATGGACCGGTGGACATGGCTCTGGGGGAACGCCGACGAGCCTCGTACCGTCCTCCCAGTGCAGCCAGTGCGGGAGCGAGCCCGGAGGCGACGAAAAGGTCGGCTTGATGTTGGCCGACGGTGCCATCGGGTCCCAGATCTTCGGCTCCCATTCGTATTTTGTGTTGACAGCGCTATTGTATGTCAGCCACCAACCAGTTATGCGTCTTCTCCGCACGACTTACACGACAGTAGGTGGGATACCAATAATCTTGCGCTTGAAAGGGCGGAAGATGTAACCACCACCCGGCAGCTTCTTGGCCTCGACATGCCAAATGTGGTTGCCCTTGGATTTCGCCTTTTTACCGTCCTGGTTGAAGCGCGAAATGAGCTCCTGGTGCCAGAGATATACCTTGACCTTTTTGCCCGACATTGTATCTTCCGTGATGCCACGCGCTTGCAGCTCTTCTAAAAAGGCATTTGTGAACGCCTGGATACGGAACTTGAAGGGGCGGTAGTCGGTCGATTCATCCAGGCGTGCCATCTTCTTGGGCATGAGGACTTGGTGAATCTTCTCGCCCTTTGCGTCACAGCTGTCGACTGGACACGTTAGCATACTTAGCAAAACAGTTGATCACGCCCACACTCACGATCCATGCAGATCTTGTTCAGGAACTCTTTGAAGATCTGGTCGAGCTGGGAGCGAATGTCGTCGGATATCGCAGTTGAAGCCTCGTTGGCACCGTCATTGCCCTCGAGACCCGCCGAGCTGCGCCTACGCTTGGGGCGGCGAGGCATAGTGCCGCCCTCATTGTCGGAATCGTCGTCGTCATCATCGTCGTCCACTGGTGAACCCTGGCGAGATTGCCACGTCGAGGGGGGCATAGACGCCGACGACGTCAAGGTAAGGCCAGAACCACCGGGCTTGGCGTTCGACGAGCTGCGTCCTCGAGCAATGGGGCGGCCATCAGAGCGGTGGTCAATGGAGGGGCGGCGCGACGGCGGGTGCGACATGTGGTTCTCAAGCCCCGTCGACGACGGGTTGGGCTGGCCCATGGCTTGCGCTTGGGCCGCCTGGGCTTGAGCCTGGGCGTGGGCGTGGGCATGGGCATGCGCTTGGGCCTGCGCCTGGGCTTGCACCTGGGCTTGCATATGGGCTTGTGCCTGCGCTTGGGCTTGTGCCAGCTGACCATCGACCAATGACTGGCCACCAGTGACAGCCGCCACAGCAACTGACGCCGCGGTCACGTTGTCAGGAAGCCACGTGTTGTAAGGCTTTGGGCTGGACGCGCGCGACGGGGGTAAAACAGCGAGTGGGGACGAGACCATGGGGGCGTGAACGACCCCAGGGCCAAAGGTGGTATTGATGGGTGTGGAGGGCATTGTGGCCGACATGCCCTGAGACATCTGATTGCCAATCTGGTTACCGCCACCATTGTTGTAGACGAGCTGCTGGGTAGCCACGGGAATGAAGTCACCAGCAGGGGGCGGCTGGATCATGACAGGAGCTGGCATAGCAGCGGGCGAGTTGGCCGTAGGCGTCGCGGTCGACGTAGGGGCCGACGATGGCGCACCAGACTGGCCGACAGGGAGCGAGGGGAGGAGGTTGCCAGGAAGAGACGGGACAGCAGTGCTCATCTGGAGCTGCTGCATGCCAGCGGACATGGCGGCGGTGGTCATGCTGGCCTGCTGGGCGTTGGACATGGTCGATGGGTTGGTAGGCGAGTACGGCGAGAGAGCCTGCGAGCCTTGCGATCCAGAGTTGGGCGTCGTCTCGCGCGGAGTAGGCATCGGTCCGACACCGAGGTCGTTGGCGATCTCCAGCTGATTGCTGATGTTACCCAGAGCCTCGGGTAGTCGATCTTCTTGTCCTCGCAACAAGGCCTCCTTGGCAGATTGCGCTTGGTTGACAATGCTGCTGGTCAGCGTCGTGGGGGCAAGATGGGAGACGAATAAAAGAACAAAAGAGATACCTACTTGTCCAGCATTGTTAAACGGTCCAACGTGAGCTTTTCGGTAATGTCACTCGTTTGCAGCCCTCCCGACGTCGTCGGCGCCGACGCCACCGCTGAGGCCACGGATGGCGCTGTGGCATTTTGTTGACTTCCCGAGGATCGCCGACTGGGAATGCTCGACGGCTGGGAGACGTCCTCCATGGTGACATCGCCACCGCCGACGCCCAGACCCGAATTTGTCTGTGCCTGATTCTGCTGCTCGCTGCTCATGAAGATGCCCGATGGGGCCGATTTGTTCTGTGCGCGATCGGGGGCTGGAGAGGCGTTTGCCGCAGATCCCGGTGTGCCGTTTGGCGAGTGGTGGATCGAGGTAAACGTGAGGTGTGCAGGTACGGCAGTTGGCGTGTGCGTCGCAGTGACAGGCGTCAAGGGGGACATGCCGTTGATAGCAGGAGGAGGTAGGGAAACTTGCGGGAAGCTGGCCTCGAACGGCGACATGCCGCTGATGGTGGCGCCGCGTTGCCTGCCAGCTACAGGCGAAAAGGCAAACGCCTGCTGGCCCGACATGAAGACGCCTCGGATAGGGCTCGAGGGTTGCGATGCCGGGTGACGGAAAGGGAAGGTGCCAGTAGTGGAAGGCGCGGTCAGTGGCATGGTCGCAGAAGTGGTCGGTGTCGGACGTGAGGGCTGCTGTTGAGCGAGGGCTGGAGTGGTATGAGCAGATGTGGTTGCGGAGGGAGGCTTTGAAGCCTGCTCACGCATGGCCACGTCTCCAGCGCCCATGGATGCCAAGGCAGCATCGTTGAAGTGAAAGTAGTCGTCTGCGGGATCCATCCCCAGGGTGAGGGGGTCGGCAGTGTAGGGGGCACTCGAGCTGACGATTGAAGCGGGAGAGAACCCAGCCCCGAGTGCCGCCGAATTGGGCAAGAGGCCGGAAATGTTCAAGCTGAGGTTGGCGCGGCGGAGATGAGGAGCCGAGGGCGAGTCACCGCAGCCACTTTCAGACGAGGGGGGGAAGTATTCCCCCCCTGCCTGAGAATCGGCAGAGTGTGAATCTATTCTGCATCTCTGTCAGCGTCGTTTCCAAAAAAACCAGTGGCTTGCTGGAAAAAAGTGTCTGTGGGCGGGCTCCACTGCACATCCGCCCTTTGGCTCTTTTGGTTCGGAACTCACGTGGCTGGCGACGGCGGAGAACTCAACTGGGCGCCGATCCAGACGTCCGCTTTGACACCGCACGACCCAGGTGGGTCGCTGAGCAGCTGTTCAGAAAAGTAGCCGTTGGCAGAGGGGTCTTGTTGCTGGGCTGTCCCAAAGGGCGCGCCAGCGGAGGCGTACGCGTTAGACGAGAACGTAAACGTCGGGAACGGAGGGGTGGACGACACTGTGGCTATGACCGAGTCGAGGCTGGGGAGAGGCGGCGTCAGCAGTGTTCGGGAGGTTTGGCGTCGCGCTAGTCGTGACGCCGACGGTTGCCGCGGTGCTGGGGGCATCGAAGGACGCAGAGTGCAAGAGACGCGGGGCTGAGTGTGGACAACAGCAATGGTGGAAAAGTGTTACTCGCGTTGCTTCTGCAGCGAGCACGGCAGCAATGCCAGCGTTCGCGCTGCATGGGGCAGGTAGCACGTATGCGAGAAAAGAACGCACGCCCGCGCGCGCATGAACACGAGGCAGGCATCGGTAACGCCAGCAACGTCAGGTGTGCCAGGTTCTCACTCCCCTAACATGGTGGTGCGGGTCTGCACAGCCCGCTTAGGTCGCCCTTTTTGCCTAAAGCCTCGCTAGCAGACGAGCAAGAGTGCGGTGTGCGTGTTCGGGATGTTCGGGGTCGGGGCCCATCGGACACGGGTACACAAAGAGTGTGCAACAGCGAACCAATGCGCAGAACAGGAGGCATGAACGCAGGATGGCCAAGATTTGCTCAGCATGGAAGGGGCGCGCGCGGCCCCTTCAAGAGGGAAAGCAGGGAGGGTGATGGAGGTGTAGATCCACTGGCCCACACCATTATTGGGTCGGGCGCTGCCTTTTCAACATCCATCGGCTTTTCGATGGGGGGCAATGGCCTGTGCGTCGAGGAGAGCCACCCCTTTTACCCCCATTCTCTCTGGATCGCTGGATCGATGGATGGGCAGAATCAAGGGGAGCAATGATGGAAGAGGGCAAACACGACTTTTTTTCTCCTACTCACCTTGAATGCCCCGACGGGTATCACCGAAGCAGTGGTAGTCTCAGAAGTGGGCCAACCTCTGTGCGCAGTGCACGAGTCGAGTGCGCGAGACACGCAGCGGCAAGGCTGGGCGCTGTGTCGGATGCGAGTAGAGGTTGATAGAGAGTGTCGAAAGGGGAAGGGGTGGTGGGGAACAAAGGAAGGAGGGAAGAAACGAGTGAATGAAGGAAGCAAAAGCCCGACACTGGTGAGTCCGCTGGCTGGCTGGCTGCTGGCTGGCGGATGACTTGGGCCGGGATAAACCTTGGAGGAATGTGAATGCAGGCCCTCGAAGCGAATTTTGATGCACACGACGACAGCGGCGGCGACGTGTTTGACGCGTGTAGCGGCCGGATGTGAGTGCGTGTGCGTGGAGAGTGTTTACCGTAGGCCGTGTGTCGGGTGGCGCGGACGTCGGTCTAGGGTGGAGGGAGAACTGGGTATGCGGGCGTGCGGGTGTGCGTGCAAGGTGATGTGCCGGAGCTCGTGAAAGAGTGATCAACAATCACCAATCAGTGCTGCGCTGCACGAGTGCTTGATGCAAGGACAGAAAAGCGAGACAACTTTGGAGATCTGGATCAGCCAGTGTACCAGTGGTGTACGTGATGCACACTGGTGCGCGTGCTGGTACAGTCACGCAGGCCCTGCAATCAGGCCCGGTGGTACGCGTCGGGGAATGCGCAAAGAACGCCACGGGATGTCGCCAAGACTCAGCAGTGTTGGTGCTGAACCTGTAGAGACCACAGCTGCAAGCTGTTGACGGCAAGCAGCAACAGCGGTCCGAGCCTCTCGAATGGTCGAGAGACTGTCGATAGGCGTAGTGACAGTGGTGGGCCGAAAGAGAGCACGGGCTTTTGTTGGCAACAACCAGGCCGTGGTCGATCGAACTTTTCGGAAAAGGTGCCGGAGGCGCTCGCTTGGCGATCGATAGAGTGCACTGGGACTGATGTGCACGACCCGATGCAAAGACGAGTAGTCCTAGCGGAGACGGCGAGCTGGAGGGAGGCAAAGGAGAGAAAGGAAGGACGCAGGGGGCGCAAGGAAAGTGGGTTGGCCTGCAAAAGGAGCCGGTGGACAGAACCAGAGGATGGTGGACGAGCGGCCGAACAAAACGAGCCGGAGCAATGTAACGTTCAAGTCGCCAGTAGTGTCCGTGCAGCCGCGCAGTCGGGTAGTCGGGACTGGGCAGGGGGCAAGGATGAGAGAGTGGGGGCTGTGTGTGCTGGCCGGGGTAGGAGGGGGCGTAGAGGGGGGGATGCAGATTCGTGTAAACGACAAGCGAGCGAGCAGTGGGTGCAGGTTCGCTTTAAGCTCTGGGCGGGCAAGAGTCGTCCGTCGAGTACTCGAAAGCAGTTTCGATAACAATGACGAGTCGTGTAGCCGTGTGCTGCGGGGTGGTGGGGTGGAGATGACAATTGATGAGGAAGAGGAGGTCCAAAGAAGCCTAACCGCCGGAGTACTGGTGATGGCAGCGGGGCGGACAAAGTGCATGGGGTTGGGCTGGGGGTTCGGCCCGACCTGGGTGCAGCAGCATGCACCAGGCATCATGCATCAGAAGCAAGCCAGCCAGTAGCACGTAACAGCCTCGAGTAAGGCTTCTGTGTCCCTTCGCTTCCTCCCTTTTTGCCCCTCTGCCCAGCCCGCGGTCTGGCTCGGTCTGATTATTCTGCTCCGCTTCTTTCCAATGGGTTCGCTGCCCGCGGCGGTCATGCAACCGCAGCCTGCGCCGACCTGTGACCAAGCGCCACGACGTGGCGGAGGCGCCGAGGCGCGGAGGCAGAGGCGGAGGATATCTGGCTTTGCTGCATGTGGGTCAGATGCATGCATACTGTAGCTACATTACATGGCGGTGTAAGGCTGATGCTGTCCTGAGGACCTGAAGAAGCAGCAGAGCTCTTTGCAACAGATGCATGGAAAACGAGCAGCATGGAGTCTGCAGCAGCAGCGTCAACTTTCGGGGACAGGGGCAGCATGGCAGCAGGCAGGCGATGCTGGGGGCTGTGCGAGCTGTGCCCCGGCCGGTGAGCGAGGCCTTTTGGGCCAAACCGAGTAGGGCTTAGTGGATAATATTTCCTGTTAGGGACTGGCGAGCAGGCAAGGGACCAGGTCGAGCATTCCATCATCCATGGCCATTTCTTAATCCAAATCTGCTGCACACCCTCTGCCGCTCTGCTCGGGTGCCGTGCTGACAAAGTATCAACAGTGTCCTAAGCTCTTTATGCGTCAACACCAAATGCCGCCGCTATGGACATGCTGACCGGGCCCTCGTGCCCCACCGTGCCTGACAGCCAGAGGCGATCGCGCAAAAAAATCCAGCAGCAAAGGCAATCTCGAAGGCAAAACAAAGACGGCCAAAGCAGGAGGCATGAGGGCCAGGCATCTGCACAGGGAGGCAAAAGCAGGAAAAACCCACCCTCGGCCGACCAAAAACTTATTTGCGATGTCAGGTTCCAGCCCTTATGAAAGACTACGACATTGGGATCCTGATATCCTGAGAATGCTGTAAACTGAGGGTTTACCCAAACTGCCACACTGCCGCCCTGGGCCGAAGGTACCGCGCGATCCTTGCCGTCCTGGCTTTGCGGCCAAAGGGCCCAACACTTGTCGAGTCCAAAGCTCGGCTACGAAGCTTAGTACGGCCCGGCCCGCACTGTTCTGCTCCAGCCCAGTCTCGACGCCTCCGCTGCAAAGTAGACGCCCATCAGGGACCAGCTTTATTACCTGTTCAGTACCAAGTTAGCGTGCCTTGACGAGACAAGCGCCGCCAGGGGGGGGGGGGGGGCAAAGGTAAAGACGCTAGGATAAGGATGATACGCCGAGCTCGCCGAGCAGATCTCGTTTGCCCACCGAGGATCCACAGATAGCAACGCCCAAGTTTCGGACATTAGCCTGGGAGTTTGTTGATCCACGACATGCAGCGTTGTATCGCTTATGGATGGCATACACCCATCGAGTGCTATTGGCGGTGCTCCCCGAATGTACAAGGTAGATTGCGCGATAATGTCCCATGTTGTGTCCTTGGAGGTGTTTGACAAGCGTCGTACTCGAGGGCAAACAATTGTGGCAGTCGTCCTGCAGGAGCAGTGCTTAGGTACTCTCAACAGGAACTGGAGCTTGAGGATACCTCCACCCGAGTAAACAGCGGCTGAATCGCCTTCCCGCATCGGTTGGGTCACGAGGTAGGCGGTTGCTTCGTTTAACAACAAGAACCACAGCAGTCTGCCTGCAGCTGAGCGTATGCCCCTTCGCTGCCGCAGGAGACACAGAGAGTCTGTACTCGAAAGGGGTGGACTGGGCGCCCTCCTGCTGTCTTCCTTCCCCACGATTCTGGTCATCGAGTCCTCCGCCAACCCTTCATTCGTCTTCGGCCCGCGGCACGTACGACTTCAGTCGCCGGATGATACGATACGTTTAGAAAAGACCGCATTTGAACGCCGACCTGCCAACTCAAGGCAGAGGCTTGCCAGAGTCTCCAAACTTCAGACACAGTCAACATGTCCCAGTCAGCTTCTTCCAGTCATCTTGTCGCAGTCGGCGGACATGACCGCCGGCCACCTCGCTAGAGACCCGCGCGCGATGTTGGAGCAGTCATGCGGCACCACCGCCACTTGCGCAGTAGGCGGGCGCAGACGACAATGGTGGACCACACGGCGCAGCGCGTACAGCTTTCAGCCTCAAACCGCCGCCATCCATCCAGACGCCGGCGCGTATGTTAGCCGGCGGCTCTGGCGACGCCGCATACCGACGCCCTCAAGCCGCATCGAGAAAGCCTACAGTAGTTGGGAGCGTCATGCGCGCTTGATATGAGCATTCCGGAAAGTATGGATTATCAAAACCCACGTCAGATGTAGGGCACACAACATTAAGCACACACCAAAACGCTGACTGTGAGAGGAAACTCTCGACAAGCCTTCTCAACGTGAGAAACATACACTAGAGTACACGACGAGTTTGGCAAGATACACGCGTCCGTTCACGTTCACACTTTAATAACCTCATCGGGCACAGGTGTGGCTTGGCGTCGATGTGATGGCGATTGGTCGCCAAGGCACAGACCATCCACTGCCCCGGTCTGCTAACCTTGAAGTGAGACGCCAGTAGTACGGTGCCCAGGAGCGAGCCTGGCTATCTTTGGGACGTTACACATACCGCACAGCGAAGCCCCTGGAATAAAGTACTGTAGCGGGGGCCGAGGGGTGTTTGGGCATACTCTGCTCGCCTGAGCGGTTTGGTTGGCTGTGGGTGCCGGTCGAGCCACACTCACACCCACAACTGCGCAGCTGAGTGAATCAGTTCCCATGGGCCATGGATGGGTATGGTCGCGTGGCACACAACACCGCCATCTATCTCACGGCATCTTTTGTTGTGCACACCGAAAGCGACCGACCTTTAATAGCCCCATCTCGCTTCCTAAACGTGTCCGTCACGTAGAGGACTGTACTTATTGTGTGAGGTCGTCGAGACACGTCCGTCACGGTCGCCTGGTACTGCCGTGCTGTACCATACCACAAACCTGTGCCCTGTGGGCGGTGCGTTTGATTGCGGGTTTTGGGCAAAGGCCATTCGTGACTGCACGCCTCATAAGGGGTTACAAGGGGAACAAGTGTCGACTAGTCTCCGTTCAACTGTCATGGACCCGATCACTAGCGCTTCTGCCGCCACGTAATGGCCACAACGGCCTGTTCGGCATGCTGGCGCGCTGGCGTGCTGGGGTGCAGTGGAGGATACAATGGGCCACTCGAGGTTTGGTCCCGCTCGAGCGATAGGTTGCAAACTATAGTACCAAGGGGTTGCTGTGGTTGTGCAGCACCAGCATACGACGGATACCTGCGAGCAGAGGCAAGCTGCATGGCATGCATGGAGCATGAGCATGAGCATGTACGCATGTACCTTGCTGCGCGGT
Source organism: Pascua sp. PH4015B (assembly GCA_025502685.1). Classification (NCBI taxonomy): domain Eukaryota; kingdom Fungi; phylum Basidiomycota; class Tremellomycetes; order Trichosporonales; family Trichosporonaceae; genus Pascua; species Pascua sp. PH4015B. Next base: position 60,116 of record JAMFRD010000048.1, on the reverse strand, counting down.
ATGCATGTCGAGAATGAGATGCGTGGTCGCGTGGATGATGTGCACCGCATGGTCTCTTGGCGTTTTGGTGCAGGCGCATGGCGAGGTACGAAATTGGGGCTCCACTCGTCGATTGTCCCTGAGCCAGAGGGCCGGGACCAAAGGGCACCCACACTGACAGCCAGCCAGCAAGCCAGCTGCCAGCCACGAAAAGAAACTGCACAAAACAAAGACCACCCACCAAACTGTCTCCCTGGCCCAGGTGGACCATCTTTGGCTCGGAGCTCTAAGCCTGTATGTATGCTGCCATATGCTGCCGCGCGCGCCACACTGCCATGCTGTGCTGCATAGCTGCATGCTTTTCGGCAGACCAGCTTTGCATGTGCATGCAAAAGCAATATGAAAATTCGATTAGACGAGGGGGGCGCCTTGTTGTGAAAAGCAAATTGGGCTTGTGCAGCCATGCATGCAGCCACGATTTGAATTCGGGCCCGGCGCTGGTGTGCCAAATGCAAATGCAGCCCGCAGTCGGCCAAGCCAGCCCAGCCCCTTCTCCCTCTCCCTCTCCCTCTCCCTCTCCTTCTCCCTCTCCACCAAACAGCCAACTGCCAACCAGCCAGCCAGCCAGCCCACCCAGCAGCACCCAGTCGGACCAGCGTTGCTGTCTACCAGCTGCCAGCCGAACCTGACTTGGACCGACCGACCCGATCCACCCAGGCAGGCAGGCCACCACACCACACCACACCACCCGGTGCGCCGGAGGTTGGTTTCCCTTAGCGTTTGGTCTCAACCCCCATCCCATCCCATCCCTCATCCCATCCCATCCCTCCCTTCCCATCACGGTCCCCCTCTGGCCCTTGCCTTCCCCCCCGTGGCCTGCCTCACCTCACCACCTCAGTTGATCCCTCGCCATCAACGCCTCTAGCACCCCTCACACCCCCATCTCGTCCTCCCCTCTCCTCATTTCCATCCATCCCCCCTCTTCTTTCTCTCTCCTCCTTTGTTCTTCTCCCCCGCCTCCGCATCCCCCCAACCTCGCCCCCGGCCCTTTGCTCGCCATCCACTCTCTCGCCATCCTCCACGTTCAACTTCCTCCGCCCGACTGTTGCGCGCGCCTTGCCTGATTAGAGTCCAATTAAATCAATCACGCATCGTCCCGCTCAAGCCACCGAGACCGCCCGACCCACCACGACTTTGGCCATTTGGGACAGACTTGGTGTCTTGAATCGCAACACCTTTCATCCTCTCTTGTCCTTTTCTCTTCCTTGTTTCTCCACCTTGTTCAACCCTCCCCCTCCTCTCCCCCTTTGCTCTCTCGCGCGCGCGCCGCCCTCCTAGCCGACGATCCCCACCATGGCGACCACGCATGTGATCGCGTCCAACCCGGGCACCCACCTCTCCAGCGGCGGGCACTCTTCGAGCTCGAGCAACATTGTCGGCGTCCACTACAAGGTCGGCAAGAAGATTGGCGAGGGCTCATTTGGTGTCATCTTTGAAGGTAAGCCGAGCATCGATCACGAGTCGTTGGTGATGGTGGGAGGGCGTTAGGGCTCCATCACCCGATGGATTGCTGTGTGTCGGCCACCCCCTTCATTGTGTCTCACTGCCCACCTCGATGCGGTGCAAGTGGAGCCCGACGACGACCGTCCCCGTCTTCATCCATCAATGTACAGTAGCTGACATTGCATAGGCACCAACCTGCTCAACTCACAGACCGTGGCCATCAAGTTTGTGCGTGTCGTGTCGTGTCGCGTTGTCGCCGACCACTGTCGGCCCATTGTCCATCCAACAGTGGTGGTCTGTGCATGGGCCTGTGCTAACGCCTCCTGCAGGAACCTCGCAAGTCGGATGCGCCTCAATTACGGGACGAGTACCGTAGCTACAAGATTCTGAGTGGATCTCGTACGTGGTGGCTTGGTTGTCTCACGGCAGCCCCTTCTTGGGACCATGCATGGACTGACCCATCGCAGCCGGTATCCCCCAGGTCTACTACTTTGGCCAAGAAGGGCTGCACAATATCCTCGTCATCGACCTCCTCGGCCCCTCGCTCGAGGACCTGTTTGACATGTGCGGCCGCAAGTTCTCGGTCAAGACGTGCTGCATGACCGCACGCCAGATGGTGCGTCACACGACTAAACTCTGTACTGACTCGTACAGCTCTCGCGCGTTCAGACAATCCACGAGAAGAACTTGATCTACCGCGACATCAAGCCAGACAACTTCCTGATCGGCCGCCCGGGTACCAAGGGTGCCGGTGTCATCCACGTTGTCGACTTTGGCATGGCCAAGCAGTACCGCGACCCCAAGACCAAGCAGCACATTCCTTACCGCGAGCGCAAGAGCTTGTCTGGCACGGCCCGTTACATGTCCATCAACACGCACTTGGGTCGTGAACAGTCGCGTCGTGACGACCTCGAGGCTCTTGGTCACGTCTTCTTCTACTTCCTCCGCGGAGGGCTGCCTTGGCAGGGTCTCAAGGCTGCTACCAACAAGCAAAAGTACGAGAAGATTGGCGAGAAGAAGCAGTCCACCCCCATCGCCGAGCTCGGCGAGGGCTACCCTCGTGAGTACGAGTATGGAGAGGCTGTGTGTTTTTAGGTTGTTAAACGGAGAGGCCGCGAATTTCAACGACCATGCTGACCCTTTCCAGCTGAATTTGCCATCTACCTGAGCTACGTGCGCAAGCTCACCTTTGACGAAACCCCCGACTACGACTTCCTGCGCGACCTGTTTGCGACTGCACTGCAGAACGCGGGCGAGGTCGACGACCAGGTCTACGACTGGAACTTGCTCAACAACGGCAAGGGATGGGAGGCTGGCACATCACACTCTGCTGCCAACGTCGACCGCCAGCCGACGCGGACACGGGAGAACCGGGGCACAGCAGCGGACCGGCTGCGGACTGGATCGGGCGGTGGAGGCAACACGCCTCGGGGAGCGCGCAAGTCGGGATCTGGACTTCCGAACGCCAGCAACCAGGCGATTGTCGGCGTGTCTGCACCCTCTCACCAGAACTCGCGCCGTCACTCGCAACAGGGCGGTGGGCACCCCTTCGCACAGGCCAACGCTATAGGCGGGCCCGGTTACGATGGCTACGACGCAACCGGCGGTGCCAACAAGGGCGCACAGGCCATTTCGCCCATGAATGTCAACTCGCGCCCTGGCGGTGCAGCTGGCAACTCGCAGCAGATGGCAGAAGGCGACTACCACCAGCCCGAGAGCCGCGGCGGGTTCATGGCGTTCCTCACCTGCCGCTCGTGCAGGTAGACGACCGGGTGACGCTTTGCCGTGCACGTTTGTCTGCGTCTGCAAGGCACAGCGCTCGCCCGGACGTCCCCGCCCCGGACCGCCGACCGCATAGACTGCCTCTCTCCTTGTGTGTGTTGTTGGTCGAGCCACGGCCATGCCGCCAACTCAATGCTGGCTGGCCCTCGCCCGCGCAACCCCTCCCCCTTTCTACCTCGTTGTGTAGGTGCTGTTTGACGTGCCACGCGTCTGCATAAACTGCACTTTTAATCGTTGTTCCCTCGGTCTGTTACCCCCCCGCCAAGCCACATGCACATATGGCCCAGTTGATGAAATATACCATACATATAGGCTCCGCCCTTTCCCTCCACGACGAGCGTTCAAGTGCATAGAATCTCGATGAATAGGTGCGGCATGAGCGGCAGCGCGCAGCAGCGAGCGAAGCGAGCGGCGAGCGGCAAGAGGTGAGCAGGGAGCGGTGAGCAGGTAGGGAAGCGAGCGGCGAGCGGTGAGCAGGTAGGGGAGCGAGCAGTGAGCAGGGAGCGAAGCGAGCGACGCGAGCTGTGCTGTGCGGTCGGTCAATTGGTGGACAAGATGGGTGCTGCTGGATGACGAATGCCTGAAGTTGCTGGCCTGAATCGGCCCGATCTTGTAAACACCACCAGGTCTTGGACGCTCGACAACGGTCGCATGAGTGGCCCAGCGGTAGAGTGCAGCGAGTGGCCTCGACACGACGAAGTGCGAATGGCCTCATAACGAGTGCAGTACGTGGTACGAGCAGTGTTATGAACGAAGACGTGGTGAACCAAGACGTGGACGTGCCCATGACCAGGCAGGAATGGACCAACCAGATCGCGCCCATCTATCTCCCATGACAGTCACCCAACTGGCCCGCCCACCTCCGCCCCGCCCGACCTGGGCCAGGCCCATGACGTCCTTCCCACCTAGCGTGAATCACCCTCACCCGTCGTCTTCTCAACCACTCTGTCCACAACAACCCACCCACGATGGAGCACAACGACATTCCCGAGATCGAAGGTATCCCCCAGACGATTGTGCACGCCGGGGCCGTGGCGGTCATTACGGGTGCGGCGTGAGTAGCGGCATATCTATGACGCGGGCTTGGGTTGGGTGCGGCGGTGCGGGACGGGGGTTGGTGTTTAGGGGGGTGGGGGGAGTTGGAGTTGGAGTTGGGGTGAGGTTGGGTGAGGCGGGGGCTATGCTTGGGGTTGTGTTGAGTCGTGTGTCCGCCCCTGTCCGGCTCTCCGTCGCGACTGCAATAAGACATACTGTAGTGGTGTCCAGCGCACGGTAGTCCCACGCGCAGTGGTGCCGTGTCCGCTGGTGGTCGCGTGCTGCTCCGCTGTGCACCTGCTACCTATGAGTAGACTGCAGCCGCCTCTCTCATCGGAGGCATCTCATCGTCCCGTTGAGCGTGCAGCTTCCCTGCCTACCGTCTCAGACCACCGACATCCACCATCCCATTACCACGATCCCTCCCCTCGGCCCGTTGCCATGGTCCCCATCCCTCGCCATTGCCCATCCCCCGCCATCGCACTGCCCGTCCTTTCCTCCCCGTCATCCTCTCCTCCCTCCAATTCACGCTGCCGCTCTCCCTTCCACCCACCCTACCCCCCACACGCCTCCGCCCCCCTCCCTCCCCACTAACACCCAGCTCCGGCCTCGGCCTCGCTGCCGCCAAACACCTCGCGCCCTCGGGCATGTCCGTCGTCCTCGTCGACGTCGCCCCCCTCGACGCCGCCGTGTCCGAAGTCAAATCCCTCGAGGGCGCGAAAAACGTGATCCCGGTAACCTGCGACGTGTCCAAGGTATCCGACGTGGTGGCGCTGCGGGACAAGGTGCTGGACCTGTACGGTGAAGTCCACCTGCTGCTGAACAATGCGGGTCTCAAGCGGCCCGCACCGGCGTTTTCTCTGGATCGGCCCCTCGACGACGTCCAGGCCGACTGGGCCACGGTCCTCGGCACAAACCTCCGCGGTATCGTCAATGTCGCCCAGGTATTCGCGCCCGTCATGGCCATCCAGGAGAACGCTAGTGTTATTATTTGCACGGGATCCAAGCAGGGGATCACTTGTCCCCCGGGGAACGCGGGGTATAATGTTTCCAAGGCGGCGGTTAAGGCTTATACCGAGCAGCGTGAGTGCGCGAGCGGGGCAAGTGGCGGGTGGCGTGTGGGTGGTGGGTGATGGGGGGCGGCCGCGTGGGCAGTGGACATCGTGCAGTCGTGGGCAGTGGCCGGCGAAACGAGTACCGCAGGCGACAGGGATGAAGCGAGACGCGCGCGCTGTGACGACACACGGCCGTGCCGTCGTCGAATCGTTCGGACGGATCAGCGCACCCTACAATCGTCGATCTGCTCAACCTTTTCTCGGGTGGAGACCAGCGTCCACGTCCACAGCCACCATCGACTCTTGCTAACACCCAGTCGCATACGAGCTCCGCAACACGCCCGAATGTCTGTGCACCGCCCACCTCTTTGTGTAAGTTAGCAGTCTGAGCAATCTTGAGCCTTTCACCACCTTGCCGATTGCGATTTGCATCGCCGATCTGGTGCTGCTCGGTGTGACGTTCCAATTTGGGGTGGACGAGGTGGCGGCGGCCCGGGTTCTGATAACCGCAATTGCTATCGCGCTTGGGCCTCCCGCTGTCACTGTGTAAGACGCTCGGGTCTGGCCATCATGATCCACAGGCGGATCGGGGGATCGTTTCTGGCATTCGGTCCCGGTGACGTTGTGAGGTGCATCACCACCGACAGCAGAACAAGTAGCTGCGTCGCTCCTCAGCTCCCTCGCCCCTTTCCCTCTCTCTTCCCCTCGGTCGTCCCTGCGATCCCACTGTCGATCCCACTGTAGATCATTCCTCACCTCCCATCTCCAATCCCAACTCGCATCCTCCCCTTACCCCCATCCCCCCCCCCCGCGCGCTAACCACAGCCCCGGCTGGGTCTTCACGGGCATGTCAGGCGCAAACGACGGAAAAACCAAGCCACACGGCGCGTGGACCCCCGAGCAGACGGTCGAGTACATGTTTGAAAAGGTGCTCGAGGAGGGCGACTTTTATGTTATTTGTCCCGACAACGAGACGACCCAGGTGAGTGTAGAGTTTGGGATATGTGTGCTTTCCGAGTGTGCAGGGGGGCGCGGGCCGGGGGGGGGGGGGGTGTGAATGGTGGGCTGGTTGGCGTGGTGTAGGGATGGTGCAGCGTGCAAGGGCGGTACAGTGTCCAGGTGTAGCCACGCGTGGGGTGATCTACAGCGACGCCATGTTCGGAGTGACATATGGAAGCGACTGGAGGGGAAGCCTACGACGGGAGGGTATGAATGGCAAAAGGCGTAGTGTAGTCGTCTGGAACAGACCGAGCAACACGTTGCTGAAAAGTCGTGTGCGCCCTCGCAGCCGTCGTATGACCCCCCCTCCCCCACAGCATCCCAGACCTCTTCCCAAACGCTGACCCCAGGCCCTCGACAAGGCGCGCATCCAATGGGCCCTCGGCGACATTATCGAGAAACGCCCCGCGCTCTCGCGCTGGCATCCCGAATGTGCGTGTCTCCATCCCTCTAGTCCCATTCCCCCCTTTACGCGTGCTCGACCACTCGTGCCAGTACTTGTGCAGACCATGCCTAGTTTGTTCCCGTGGTGCAAGCTTGACATCGTCCTCTGCCCCCCTCACACAAATTCCCCTTGCGCACTCTGCAGCTCATCCAACCTCCCCGCTCCATCTTCTCGCTACACCAGGAACAGCGCTCACGCCAGACTCGGCCCGCTACGACGAGTTCGTCACAGGCTCCCAGGGCCTCGCGGCGCGCAGCCGCAGTCGCGGGCGCCCGCTGGAGCGTATCCCCGAGCCCGTGCAGTAGGGCGTTCGCCGCAGCGCGCGCATCGGTGTCGCGTCTGTCTGTACTTGGCACGTGCGGCTGCCGTCTGTCCGTGCCGCTTTGTACAGTGTCAAGGCTGTCGGTGGACAGTGGTTGGGGCACGGGACGGGTACCGAGTGTGTAGAATATGAACGGATGTCGTGTGGGGTGTGGGACGCGTGAGGCCAGGAGAGTGGGGAGGGAAAGGGATGGCAAGTGCATGAGCAAGTGCGAGTGCGAGTGCATGCTGGGACAGGTGTCTGATTCGTTCGACGAGAGCGCAAGCGTCAGCCAAAGGCCCGGTGGCTTGTTGTGACGCATTGGGTTTGAGTCGACTTGGGCAACGGTGGTGAAGATATCGCCAAGTGTGAAATATGAGACCGTGTCCTTGTTCTCGCTCTATCAACTAGGGTGCAAGTGGCACGTGCATACTGTACCCGCGTGCTGGCTGTACCACTGCTGCAGCTGCACGTCTCCGGAACGCACAGCTGCGAGAGTCGCTGCCCCCCAGCTCGGATATTATGGCGCGACGGCGATGCGTGTTTCGAGCGCTGGCCCCTGCCTTGTCGCCCTGCCACACGTGTACGAGGGCAGGAAATAGTGCACGATACGTCGTGCATGCTGTGGAATGTATGAATGCTATCATGAGTGGCGCGCAGCGTGCCATCCGAGATCGACACCTCGTGTGGGGTGTTAGGGCCGCTCACCAGATCTCCCTCGGTCCACTCGCCACCACCACCCGGCCTGGCCTCAACCCGCCCGCTCTCCCTCCCTCATCCCGACTTCTCCGCCTCCCGCTCAGCCTCCTCTGCACGCTCAAACATGGCCCACTGCTCGCCCTCAATCTCTTTCAAGCGCTTGTCCACCTCGGCGCGCTTACGCTCCAGCGTCGCGAGGTACTCGTCGTCGCTCAGGCGGCGGACGGGGAGGACGCTCGCGAGCACGCCCATAATCTTGCCCGAGAGCGGGGCGTCGCCGCGCCCTTCGCCCTGGGGTTTGAGCGGGGAGGACATGGAGTCGGAGATTGAGATTTCGGGTGTGGCGGCGGGTAGGGTGGGGGTGGTGCTGGGAGTCGAGGTAGTGATGGGGGCCACGATTGGGGGAACCACGACGGGAGCCGCGGGGGTTGTCCTGGAGGCAGTAGTAGACCCCACTGTATTTTTGGTGCACAGCACGGGCGTCGGTGTCTGGCCATCGCCTGCGGGCACAGAGGCGGCGGTAGTCTGCAGCGAGTCTGCCTCTGCTTCTGCCTCGGCATCGCCGGCCCGTCCGGCGCGGTGGGCGAGCATCTTGAGGCGCACGACGCGGCCCTCGTTGACTGCTGCCTGCGCGACGAGGGCGATCAGCGCGCCGGTGAACCCGGCACGCAACCCCAGGCCGGCCCGGCGCAGGGTCGCGCGCATGGAAATGTCCTGGGGATTGGCGACGATCTTGGGCGCCGCAAAGATGGTCCCGACTGCCGCGCCCGCCATGCCCGAGTCGAGGAGGCGCGCGGTGCGGACGTCGCTCATGGACGGCGGCTGGGCGACGAGGGCGGTCGCGTTCGTCGCCGGGTCGTGCGTGTGCGGCCAGGGGACACACTGCGTCGGCGCGCCGGAATACCGGCCCGCGCCCAGCTCGTCGGCACGCTGCCAGTGCGCCCTGGTCACACGCGACTCGATGAGCGCGGGCGTCACGATGTACTCGCGCATACTGAAGAAGGCCAGCGACCCAAGCCCCCATGTGATGCTCATGTCGACGCCGATGATGAACGGGTTTAGGCGGCGGCGGTACCCGATCACCGCGCCCGTGGCCCCGCCCAGCGCCGCTGGGGGTTAGTCTCTAGTTGATGCCAGGCAAGTCATAGTGGGGGCTCGACTCACCACACGCCAGTACAGCCCCAGCGACAAACAGCGGCGCACCCGGCTCGACAGGCCAGGACGCGAGCCGGTCCGCGATCTTGCCCTTCTGCTTCTGCGGTTGCTCTTGTTCGGTACGCTGCTCGGTCCGCGCTTCCTCGGATACCTGTGCGGCCCGGGTAAATTGCGGCGGTGGCACGAGGTGGACCGCGTCTGGGGAACTTGGGTCGTAACGGGGCATCGTAGTGTCGAGCTGTCGAGCTGTCGAGGCGTCGAGGCGACGAGGCAACGAGATGGGGAGGTGTCGAGGTGAGGTGAATGTTGTCAAACGCGAATGAATGTCTTGAAACGTCGAAATCAATCTCGGGCGGGCGGTAGGCGGGTTTGCCGCTTCGGGTAATTTTGCGCGACCTCCACCTGTCCACCCAGCATGGTGATTTCCATTCTTGTGTACATGGACAAGTCAGCGATGGAGTGTGTGAACGTGTAGAGCAGAAGCGAGGAGTGAATATTGAAGGGCGATGGGACAAAGCACGACTGGAGAGCTGCCAAGGGATGCGGAGAGAGACGACAAATGGTATCGCATAACTGCTCCGAATACACGAGCTACATGTACATCTAGTTGTCCATTCTACAAGGCAATCTGTCCATCAGTCATCAATGACGACCGGGTTGGCTGCAGTGCCGATGCTAATGTCGAGGACGTATGGGTCGGCCGCCGTGCCCGAGCCAGCGGCGAGCACTGTACCGGGATGGCCGTTGGCGTTGGCGTTGGCATTGGCTTTGGCTGAGTCTGCGGTCTCGGGGTTTGGGGGGAACGCGAACTGGGGGTTTGGCGGGAACATGATCTGTGGGTTGGGCGGAAACATGAACTGTGGGTTTGGCTGGACGACAATTGCGGCGGGCAATGCCTGTGGCTGCCCGTGGGGGTAGGCTGCGGGCTCGGGGCGACGATATGGCGCTGGACGAGCGTACGGTGCTGGTCGAGCATGCGGTGCGGGGGGAGCGAATGGTACGCGTGGAGCGTGTGGCATGGGGTGAGGAAGCGGCACACGAACGAGTGGCTCCGGTGTCGGAGCCCTGTGTTCAACGAGTGCGTCCGCGCGGATACCGCAGCGCTTCACGAGTACCCTCTCGACCCACGGCCTCGTGAGCGCCGTCACCCATTCGGTAGCAGCCTCGAGGCCTGTTGTGAGTGAGCTAACGGGGAAGGCCACGTTCACTTTGGTAGTCCTCACCGAGAGCCTCTTCTGTTGCGGCAATCATAGCCTCGACAATATCAGCGGCCACTTTCTGGCGTCAGCGGTATGTGTAGATGGGGCCGTACCTGAGGGAGGTTTGCAAGCTTGTACACGTCCTCGGGTTGGCGCCGTAGTGCTTCCTGCAAGATTCCCGACTCGACTGCGATCTGCGAGAGCGTTGCATTGCTGCCCACTTCGGAAACGATGGTCTGTCGTCAGTGGCCGAAATGGAGACAGGCTCTTGTTGGAATGATGGCAGTGCGGGCGGAGCAGGCTACGCGGCGCGCCGGGCTCATTAGTAACACTCGTACCTCCCCTGCGACAGCTATGCTACTCTTTCGGTATAGTGGCTGTACTCACATGGCGATGCACAAGGCTCAGATTATACCCCTTTCCAACAGAAACGAGAACATCATGCAGCCTGCTATCCCCATCAAACGCGAGCTGGCGGTGCGCATTGTGCCCGCGCACGGCGTAGTCTAGATTCTCAAAGTCTGGAATCCACAGGAGGGGCGCAGCGAGTGCCTGGCGCACGAGATCCGCGCCCTTCTGGCGCGCCTCTGCCGAATACACGCCGTGGAGAGCTTGGCCCGCGGGGCCGTAAGTCATGTACTCGGCCTCGAGGACGAAGAGGGGCGTTGGCGGAGGCCATGTCGCCGGCAGCGTGCCGGGCGCGTAGCGGACGCCGGTCCAGTGGTAGGGAAGGCGGCAGGGCTGGCGGGAGGGGATGGGACGGTCGGGTCGGTGGCCCGTGCGGAGTGGGGGCATGGAGGCGAGTGTGGAGTGCGGAGGGGGAAGTCGGGGACAAGGTAAGGGGGAGGAAAGGTCGGGGGAGGGGGAAGGGTGAGGGCAGGTGCGAATGTGCTGAGGTGATGTCCGGAGGTGGTGTCCGTGGCTTGGGTGCAATAGAAAGATGATGACTTGAGCGCGATGAGTAGTTGAGAGTTGAGGGAAGGGGAGAGGGGGTCGCGAGGATGAGGGTGGTGAGATAAGGGGAAGGGGGGCAGAGCAGAGGGAATGAATGAATGAATCACTATACGGAACGGGAGAGCAAAGACGAGGGAGTAGGGAAAGAGGGGGGTAAGGCGAAGGGGAAGAGGAAAGACGAGGTGGTAAAAAGAGAGTAAACAGTTACAGAGGAGGCGAGTGACTAGCGGCTGGCTGCAGCTGGCTGACCATGGCGAGGGCGTGACGTGTACATGTGTGTAACCGTGCACGGCCCCACACCCCGCCTTCATTGTGGCACTTGGGGTGTATTGTTTCCAGTGCAATGGCCCGCATAAAGGTTGCAACATCGCACGCTAAGCAAATAAAGAAAGATTTTGGGCATCAACTTCCTCACCACCTCGACATTCATGTTATAAGATCATGCAAGTAGGTCTAGTCTACAATCTAGTTCCACATCACCCAACCTCAATCATCGCCTCCCTGTGCCGATCTACACGCCCATGATCTAACACGTTTCTATCGCGTTTCTGCACGCGTATCACCCAGTCTCCTTATATACCCGCCACCTACGCGAGGAACTTTTCAAGCGAGTGCTTGGCACCTGCATCGGCCTTGTCCCAGTAGGGACCAAGCCCGACAGCGTCCGCACGCGTAAGCACGTCGACGACGAACGCGCGAAGCGGAACAGCGTAGGCCGGGTCGGCCCCCTCGAGCTCGGCGCGGCGGCCGCCCTCAGGCGAGTGCTCAATCTCGCCCCAGTACATCCCATTGTCATCCTTCCAGTGGTTCACCGTGACCCTGAATGTCAGTCAGATACATGAGACGTGCACGTACTCTGGGGCGCCGGGGTTGCCTTCGACGGGCTGGACCTCGCCGAGCACGTCGAGGAACATGTTCACTGGACATTTGTCAGCACACCACACAAAACTCAGAGCAAGCACTTACGGAACTCGCCGTCAAGGCGCTCCAGGGCCTGCTGGTGGCCAGTGGTCAGGAGCGAACCCGCGCCCATCGCGACGGCCTTGCGGGACCGCGCACCGCCGACATAGTCAAAGTTGCGCCACATGGCATCAAGGACTTCCTCGAGCAGCTTGTGTCCATCCTTGTGGGTGACGCGCGCCTGCTCAGCCACAAGCTGGAGGAAGATTGTGGGATCGCGCATTGCGATGCGGGCAAGAATGTCCAGGTAGGCGGCGAGGACGGTGCCAGACGCCTTGTCGTCCTCAAGCGCAGTGAGAATATGGCTGAAGAGACCGGACTGGAGGAGCACGCCAGCAACAGCCTGCAGGGGGGCGGTGCGAACAAAGAGGGACACCGTGGCGAGAATGCGCTGCACATTCTGGGAATTCTTGCCAGACGTCACGATAGCCTTCATGAGCGAAGCGCCAATTGCCGGGCCGTAGTTCTGTAGTGATTAGCTATGCTGGTTCGATGGTCACAGCTACTCACTTCAACGATTCCGGCCGCATCGAGAAGAAGATACGAGTCCAGCAGAGGGAGGAACTTGGTCAGAAGGTCCATGTTTTCGCTGATGGCCCCAACCAGACCGGGCAAAAGGCGAACGAGACCAGTCTGCGGGGTGGGTTGGTATGGGGAAGCTGCATTCCACAGCGCGGTCTGCCACCTGGAATGTCAGTTGCTGTCCTTCAAGGCAAAGGGAACCCGCAACTCACAGAATAATCCCGTCCTCCTCAAAGTAGTCCTTGGCAGGCTGCTGCAGACTCTCCTCGATAAGGGGAATAACCAGCTCCATGAGGTTGCCAGACGTCTCCTTCCCGGCCTGATTGATTAGCTCGGCAGTCATTCCAGATACTCACGGCCACAATCTTGGTCGTCAGAACAACAAGGGACGCCTTGAAGAGCCATTCGCCCTCGAGACCTGTGGCGCTGTGCCAAAGGCCGGGGATGGCCTGAGCGAGAGTAGCGACATAAGGCAGGATCTGGGAAGTGTCAGACCCCGCACAGGCTTACTCCTGCTCGACTGACCTTGTCCTCCACGCGTTCAATGATCACACCGATCGTCTCGTTGACGTAGCGCTTGCCGTCAAGGGTAGCCGCCTCACCCAGAAGCTTGATACTGCGGTGGTTAGAATACGGAGTGCTCGAACCACTCACAGCTCTTCAACCGTCTTTTGAATGTACGGCACAAAGTAGGCCACCTCGAGCTCCCATAGCTACGATGTCAATAACAGCAGCAAGAACCACAACCACAACAAGTGTACTCACATCGACACACTCCTTGATAGCGATTGCGGCAGTGAGGTGCACGGCCATGTCGGTGGACTCGGACCGCTCCGACAAAAGGTGGATGAGGAGCTGCCAAACCGCATCGAGCTTGGCGCACTCCTCATCCGAGCCGACCCACTGGCCGACGAGCCACGCGACACGGCGCTTCAGGATACGGTGCCTGTATGGGTTAGCGCGAGTGAGATACGCCGAAGACCCACAGAGGAAGACCTTGGCCCATCCACGAGCCGATGCCATGGAGGAAGGTGTTAAAGTTGATCCCACCGTGAGTGGCTAGCGAGCGGCTTAAGCGTCCGACAGCACAGTAGACGGCCTCCTTGCGGAGAATGTTGGGGAGATTGTCGGGAGAAAGTGCCTCGGATTCTGCGAGGATCTTGAGCATCTCGGGCTCAATGGGCTTCCTGTCGGCTGGGAGATTACGGCACGCATTGTTGAGTGCAATGAGAACACGCTCCGCGCAAGGCTGGCAGGTTAGCACACGCCAAAAAGGGCCAGACCTACCCTAAACTCGAAAGCCCAAGCCTCGCCGTCAAGGTTCTCCGCAACAAGCCACTCTTCGGGCTCGTCCTCGAGTGACTCGAGGTCCGTAGAGGTAAGCGGCAGGAGCTTGTCGATCAAGAGGTGGAGGGCAGAGAGAATGAAGTCGGGTGTAAAGACTGGTGAGTTGAGTTAGCAATATGATATTCAAGACAACTCACTGTCCTGGTGATCAACGGCAAGAATGGGAAGGATATCCTTGAAGAGGAGCATGCCGAGAAGGAGGAAGCGCTTAGGATAGGGGTTGGTAGGTTCGTCTGGGATGTCAGATGGTGCATGGTCAGGCTGTCCTCACCATCGTTAGAAATAGCACCATCTGTGCCGGCCATGACACCGCCGACAGCCCCCCACCACCAGCCGACACCGTTCGTTGCGCCCTCAAGACGACAGAAGCCCTTGGCGTCGAGGGCGATCATGGCACGCCACCACTTGCCAATCGCACGGAGGTGCTTGATGAGGGAGAGGGCGAGCTTGGAGAATTCTGGCGGGGTGGGGTTCGGGACGTGCTGGAGGATGCGGAGACGGTGCTCCTGGATGATGGGAGCGAAGTGGACCGAGTGCTGAAGGAGGAGGCGGATCTGATCGGGTCAGCTCAAGCCCTGCCGCCGTGCACTCACATGTTCGACACCCTTGGCAGACTGGAGGTTCTTGGCTTTGCCCCAGTGCCACTGACAGAAGCGCGCAAGAATCCTGAAAGCTGGTCAGCACAGGACGGGGGTAGCAGCTTACTTGAAGGCATAACGACCTGCTTCGCTAATGACCCAGTCAACATCGCCGCTGCGTTCCCTATTGCTCCAGATCTCGAGAATCTTGCCGATGGGGCCGACAAAGACCTCCTCGAGGCTCTGCATGACCTGGGCGCCGACGGTGAGCTTGACGCTGCGCCACTCCTTGACGAGGGCATTGATAGTCCAGATTGTGTTAAGGAGGACAGTCTGAGTTGACGAGGAAGATACCGCAGAAGGTGACGCTTCGAGCTGGGCGATGCAGGTGAGGAGTGGGTTGAGGAGGAGCTGGGGAAGGTTGGGGAAGACCTTTGGATACTCGATGCGAGCAACGGAAACGAGGAGGCGGAGCTGGGGCCGCGCAATCTGTGACGTGTCAGTTGACTGGACTATGGTGGACCATCATGGGCGGCTCATGACACGCCGACACGCCCTCGGTGTACTCACAGCAATGTCTTCTTCCTCGAGGAAGGTGAACAGACGCTCGCGGACCTCGGGCTTGCGCTCTTCGGGGACGAGGAGCTTGCTGCGCCACTTCTTTGGGAGTTCACGTCCCGTGATGACCGATGCAAGCTGGCGCTCCGGTCGCGACAGGTTGCGGTCGGCGGCAAGGGCCTGGAGGACGATGAAGAACTCTGGCTGCTTGAAGAGGTCGGACAGCGTCTGCTGGTCGCGCACGTATGCCTCGTTGGAGATGGGGTTTACGACCGACCAGAGGAGGTGGTTGACCTCGACAAGCGACATGACCATCGTGGCGGCGACAAAGATGACGAGCAAAGAAGCGAGAAGAATGCAACAACCAACAGGTGGCCAAAGGTGACGAGCTGACGAGGTTGACGGTGGTCACTGCGTTCTGCCCTCCTCCACACACGCGCAGCGCGCCACACAGGATCTGCATCTCTCGCACCAGACCGGTCCCGTGACTTTGATATCGTTGAAATTTAATCCCACGTCATTATCTTTGAAAAATCGTTGGACTTGGGCAAAAAATGTTGATGTGCCTGAAGGGGAGTCGAGGCGCCGAGGCACGGCAACTGGCCAACTGGCCGACTTTTGTAGACAGTACTGGCATCTCACTGCCAAGCCATTCCGTCGGCCAATGACGACCAGTCGGCAAATGCGCCGCCCAGCCACACAACCCTCACACACAAGAACCACACACAGACATTCGTGTCGCAGGTGAAAAAAAGCGACTTGCATTGAGCGTGTGTGATCGCGTGTGACAAGTGCTCGCTTTAGAACGCTGTGGTGCTAACAGTCTTAGGTATCGACTAAGCGTCTTATTAGTCACCTGCTAGGAATGTCGCTAGGCCTGTTGATGCAATAATGTCTCAGTGGGATCACTCATGGAATGGACCTGGAAGAGGTGCGATGGACAGGAACCTCCCGAGACGCGTCTGAGAGACAAACCCTGCAGACGCCATCCGGTATTAGCGCGTCCCGAATAATCGCGTACGTACAGTGCGCCGGGTTTTGCCCCCCTTTGCATCGGTGGCTGACTGTACGAGTACTTTTGTGGCTCGGCAAGTGCGCACGAGTCAGCCAGCAGACCAAGTTGATCGCTGGATCGCTGGATCGCTAGGCCAGTGTTTAATTGGGGACTGCGGCGCGTGGCTTGTGCGCTTGGCATTGATGCGCAGCGCTCGTCCCTGCGCCATGAGAACGCCCCGGTGAGGTCGCATGCTCGCACCTGCATCACTCTTGTGCTAGAGAGAACAATGGTGCGTTGCGTTGAGCAAGTCAGGGAGGACATTGCCTGGCTAGCCTGGCTCAAACCACAGAAGCATCTCTACTACTTCCGACACGGAGGTTGGCCTTCTCAATGCTCATCTCGACTTGTACAAAACTCTGCAGCTGCGCATCTAGTATGCCAACAGTGTTAAAGTGCTGGAGTAGTAGGAGAAACGACGCTACTGGATATTGGAGGATGGATACCGGGCCACGCGTGCCATGTGGAACGGGGAGGCAGGCACAAAGTCACCAGGCTGCCCGAGGCTTCCTCGGTACCTCGGTCGGATGAGTCGTGTGGTGTCACCACAGAGTAGTAGTGGTGCTACATCCCCATCCATCAGGTATGACGACGACGTCGTCGTCGGCGAATTGGTGCCGTACCCAACAGGCCCAATTGTGGCGGGCCTGGCAGCTGCCAGATGCTGGCATGCGATTGCTTGGGCGATTCAGTTGTTTAGCGTGGTCCTGAGATGGGAGAATGGGCGGTCAACACGCGACCTAGCCGCCCACTGCATCAGTTGAAACCCTGTTTGGGTGTATCCCGGAGGAGGATGGTGCATGGTGCAGCAAGCATGATGCATTGGATGTCCCGTAACGGCATGCATGCGAGTGTCGTTTGTTGCAGAGAGTTGTAACGAAGGAGCAACATCGGCCGAGGTCGGAGTTACAGAGCATGGCCAAAGTCACCGCAATGTGGCCCTTGTAGGCGGCGGCGGCAGAGGGCGGCCAGGCGCGCCAGGGAAAAACCCCCCCAGGCCCCGGTTGGCACGCGGACCCAAGCGTACAGCGTGGTTCATTTTATCAGATAACACGGGCGGGCCCTTCCGCACCTCACCCCCTGGGTTTTGCTGCCTGCCTGCCTCCCCTCCCCTCCCTCCCCTCCCCCCCCGTCTCCCTCCCCCACCCAAACCCGCCCCGCCAAACTGCCCCACCCAACGTCCGTACCCCCGCCCACCCCATCCACCACCCAGCACCCAACTTGGACCAGCAACTTCCGCCCTTCTTGCATCTTGTCGTTTTCCGATATTCATCCACACCTATCCAGCTCCATCCTCTGCCAACCATTCTCCATCCACCACTCAATCGCGGCCTCTGTGCCGTGCACCCCATCCTTCCCACCATGGTGGGATCCAGCCAGTCCTCGCCCCGACAGGTGTCCAACTCCACCCCGACATCCTCGACTCAGCGTCCCATCGTGCCGAACCTAAACACTAATGTTCCACAACGTCGCGACTCGTATCCATCCCATCCCCCGTCGGCTCTGTCCCAGGTATCCTCTCCGGTCGCCACAACGAGCTCTGCGACACTCAAACGACCTCTCGCCCCAGCTACAGAGAGCTCCGGCAGTGGGCGACCTTCTGGGCCCGAGCGGAAGCCAAACGATGGCCGGTCTCAGAGCGTCATCGATCCAACAACAGGCAAGAAGAAGCGTATTAGTCTCAGCTGCGCACAGTGTGAGTACACCATGGCACGACCGGCTCGACTCTGTTCGCTGTCGTCAGAGTCTTAAAATGGACCATGCTTGCATACTGACGCCCATCAACAGGCGCCAAAAGGAAGCAAAAGGTAAACTTCGGATGATCGGCGAAAACGGTCCGGGCTGCCCACTGACAATTGTTCACAGTGCAACCGAGAGTACCCATGTCAACACTGTGCGTTCTTGCTCTTGATGTTTTGTCTTCTGTGCCCCCATCCACACGCATACTGACCATGCACAGGTCTTGGTGAGCACGAAGAAAAATGCGATGGCCTGCATGGCCGTCACTGGCCGGTACACCGGTAGCCAAAATGACCCTTATACTGACCCCTGGTGCAGCACGCAAAGTCCCTGAATTATGTGTGGGTATTATTCCTCATCGCTCGCCCGCACCTTGTTCATCCACTAGTCGTGTCATGCATACTGACGTCGTCTTTCCCAGGTGCCATACACGCCCCAACCATCGAATGCAGGCTCTGGAGGCCTCGACCAGGCGACCACCGAGCGGATAGAACGGATGGAAAATGTTCTGTCAGTTGTTGTGCGCCACAACCCTGGCATGGGCGGGTACGACGCCATTCGCGAGTGGCTTTCTTGTGAGTTCTCAAGTCCCATTCCGGCGCTCATCGACGTCGTCCTCGACGCGTTTAATCTGAGCGGTGGCCTAGTGGCTGTTTTTAATTAGGATTGCATGCTTATGCCAGCCCCGGCCTTTAACAGATTCCTCGCATCCACCCCCTCCACCCCGGCATCGCCATCCAACCTTATTCCCCACCATCTTCAGCACCCTCCATTGCCCGCCCCGCCTCGCCCCAAGGCGCTCACAGGGGGCGACCCTATCCCTCCAGAGGACATAGATCACATGGAGCGGGGCGGCTCGTCCGAGGATGACAGCAACCGCGTGGGCAAGGGATGGCTCGGCGATCTCGAAGGGTGAGTACAGACCGCAACATCTTGTGATGCTGAGGCTGACGTTATTTTTTTAGTGGTGTCCCGGAGAGTGTACGTGCATTGAACTACTGATCAGTCCCGACTATGCTAACTTTGCGTGCAGATGAAGACGGAAAATGACATTCGCATGCGCCACGACTTCCACGGGACACCAGCAGAAAATCTCCAGAGACTCATTACCGATTGTGGAGTCAGCCCGCATAAGGTTGGTAGCCGTACTTATTTTCAACAGCCTCTAGTGCTCTCGATTCGGCCAGGCTGACACGCCCCAGGTCCAAGAGCTTATCCAGGAACTGCCACCAAAGCCGTTTGCCGACCGCATTGTCGACTGGTTCTTTTCGCACCTGAATCTCGTGCGGTATCCTATCGACGAGCGTCTCTTCCGCAACTGTGAGCATTTAGCAGAACCCGCGACTGGCATTTTCAGGCATTGACCCGTGCTTTGCTAACAAGTAGCTTATGAAGACTTGTACAATCGGACCACAGCCGTTGACCCCGCCAACGTCCGTGCCCTGCCACTCGTGTTCATTGTGCTCGCGATGGCCGTCCGCCTCGCGCCATCAGAATGGGCTGGGGATGACCAGACACGCAAGATTGCGAGCTTGCGGATGTACTGGAGCTGTAAGTAAATTTACTGGCAAGGCGAGGCGCAATCTAACGGCCCAGCACGGCGAAGTATCCTGATTGCGACGGCGTTGCAGTCCGAGTCGATCGAACTGGTGGTCACGCGTCTTCTGGTGTGTACCTCTCAACCTTTGAATTTTTGCATCGGCTCTCTCTCTAATTCTCCCAGAGTGCCATGTACCTGGTCCAAATTCATGATCGCCGCTTGACAGAATGCTGGTCCCAGCTTGGCGCATCCCTGCGTACTGCCCAGGCTATTGGCCTGCACCGTGATGGATCAAAGTTAGGACTAGAGTGAGCAATGGTTCTTCCGTCCTACAAGCTCATGGCCTAACATTCAGCCCATTCCAAACAGAGTATCGTCGTCGCCTGTGGAGCTACCTCTACCACGCCGACCGCCTGTACAGCCTCATCCTTGGACGACCGCCAAGCATATCGGACAGCTACACCGATACCTTGTGAGTTGACTACCTTGTCCCGCCTTCCCTGGTATTTTATCCTTGTGATATTTTCCTTCCTCTCTACATTTTTCTTCGTCGTTATAGTCTCCCTCGCTTCATTCCTGGGGGTTTCTTCCTCGGGACCTTTTCCTTCCTTGGGACCTTTTCCTTCCTTGAGCCTTTTACCTTCCTTGCTGCCATGCTCGTCCTTCTCGTTGGTTCTCATTATTTGTTTCTTTGTTACATCCTTCTTCTTGCTACATTCTGTCCTTTGTAATATCCTCCTCCTTAGTACATTCCCCGTTCTCGTTACTTTGAACTCGATTCTTTCAAACCGATCCTAACACCCAGGCCACCATGCAACGTAGAGCTCTCCGAGTACGACCTGACAAACCTCAACTCGCCATTGCCACAACCACGCCCCCTTTCGGAACCCACGACAGCCACCTTCCTCATCCTCCGCCGGCATCTGAGTGGGATCATTGGCCGCATTGTGCACCACTTCCAGAAGCTCAACGAGCCGGCACAGTACGGCGACGTCCAACGTTTGCAGGAGGAACTCGACACTTTTACCGCCGGCCTTCCCCCGCATTTCCGCATGCACGACCCAGACAAGACCTTGGATAAGAGTGAGTTGTGACCATATGGTTGCCAAGTCGACTCACATTTCAGACTATTACTGGATCCCAGTGCACCGATTCATGCTCTTGACCGAGGTTCTCGTGACGACCATTATTCTCCACGTGGGTTCTTTTTTTGTGTTCCTTTCTGACCCACCAGCGTCCATGGCTCCTTCGTCGGTTGTCAAGCAACCGCTATGCTGTGAGTTTAGCTGTCAAATTCTTCGCGAGTTCAGCTAACCACCAGGCGTCGCGTACTGCATGCTTTGAGTCTGCCAAGCTCGACTTTGAGATCCGGTAAGTCGCCGTCTTCCTTGTGCCGTGCCCAGTTTATGTTGTCTGCGACTCGTGCACATTCTGCCCGCACTTTTCTGAACAATTTCTGTTTCTCTCCACGCATACATCTAACAAACGCAGCCAAAACTTCCAGCGCGAAGTGCCCGACTTCCGGCTGTACGCAATCACGGGGCAGTACAAAATGTTCAACAGCGCGATGATTGCGGGGATATCAGCCATCATCGACCCGCGGGGCACGGACGCGGACCAGATGCGACGGATCCTCACGACCTTTTTGGAGCAGCACCCGTGGTCGGAGGTGTCGCAGCTGGACGAGACGACGCGCAAGGAGGTGCAAATCATCCACACGCTCTCGCGGCGTGCTGCGCAGATATTCGAGGACACGATGGCGCCGGGGGAACTGAACGCGCACGACAAGGACAGCGTGTCGCTGCTCCTCGCGCTGCGGCAGTCTGGCGCCGGGGGCGACTTTGGCACGCCCGCGGGTCCGGGGAGTGTATCCGCGAGCGCGACGCCGGTGCACGAGGCGCCCACGCCGCGCGGGTCGGCGACGCACGGCCTGCCCCCCGCGCTGTACTCTGGCACCTCGCTGGCCAAATACGTCGCGGGCCACGGCCCATACCCTGGGCAAGTGATGCAGAGTCCCGCCTCGTCGGGGGGCCAGGAAGAGGACCACTCACAGCGCCTCCTCGACCACTGGCTGAGTGCCAACGCCAACCTCGCAGTCGGCCTCGGCGGCGACGCCAACATGTACATTGCGCCCACACCGGGCACGGGACCCATGGGCATGGTCCCCTTCGGCCCCTCGATGGGGTTTGCAAGCACCCCGGGCGGGCCTGGAGGGTTCGCCGCGCCCCCACCCACACCCACGGGTCACGGACATACTCCCCACGGGTCCACCAGCGCACCCGCATCCGCGGCACATACCCTCGGCATGAACATGCCGTGGACCACGACGCCGGACGACATGCTCGTCCGCGAACCCTCGTTTGCCTTCCCCCCCTCGGCTGGCCTTGACGGCACCGTCCTCGGCGTCGGCAACGTCGGCATCGGCGTTGACGGCGGCGGGGAGAATTCAGACGAGTACTGGAACACGCTTATCGATGGCATCCTCGGCACCACGGGCGGCGGCGGCGGGGCCGCATAATAGGCCACGGTCACGGGGAGAAATGTCGCCAACGCGAGCGGGGGCGGTAACGACGAGGAGAACGCAGCAGAGTACGAGATGGACAGAGGGTACACGGGCCACCGCTAGAGGTTAGAACGTGCCCAAGACGAAATACAACGGATGATACCAAGACGACAGACAGTTGACGGCTCGCCCTTGGCTCCCTTTATTGTCCCTTACACATTGCTCAGTCATACACATACAGCACTGCATGTATCGTATAGTTTCGCCAGGCTACAGTGGGCGGTGTTCGTGCTAAGTGGCCAGGTAACGACGTCGTACACTTTCTCATTCAGTTCTCGTATCCTCCCTGGTCTGCATGTCCGCATGGCCACATGTCTCTACGCTCGCTATCCCAACGTCTCCGCGGCCATTCTCAAAGTTCTCTGGGTCGGGCTAAACATCACTGCGTAATCTCGTCAAGGTCGTGGGCCGGTGGGTGGGGTCAGGGTGTCGCTCGTGTGGCTCTCGTCTCGGTAGTGTGCCACTAGGCGCCATGTGTGGCAGCCTTGTAGCACGGGGGGCACGCTTGTGGCAGTCTTGTAACCCAGGGGCACGCTTGTGGCAGCCGTGTCTTAGACTGCGGGCAAGCGGGCAAGCCCGTGTCAGCCTCACCGGCTGGTCGGCGACTCGACCTCGGGCACGGGCGTGAGTGCCTTCTGCAGACGCGCGGCGACGAGGTCCGTGTCGAGCGCAAACTGGGCGTCAAAGTCGGTCTCACCCGGCGAGTCGACCTGGACTGGCGAGTCAAACTGCGCTGGCGAGTCGACGGCGACGGGGGAGTCGACCTGGGCGGGCGAGTTCACTTGGGCAGGCGAGTCCACCCGGGCAGGCGAGTCGACTGGCAAAGGCGACGCGACCTGAGAAGGCGACTCGACAGGCATGGGCGAAGCAAACTCGGTGGGCGAGTCGCACGCAATAGGCGAGGACACTTGCATTGGCGACGAGACTTCGGCGGGCGACGCGACCTCGGCAGGTGATGCGACCTCGGCGGGCGACGCGACCTCCACAGGCGACTCCATCATTGATGGCTCTTCTGTCGTTGTGTGAGGAATGTCGGTCTTGATGGGCGTGACCGAGTCGAACGGATCGGTACGCTCGTGTGCCGTGGCCCCTGCAGAGCTCATGGATGACTTTGGAGACTCTACCAAGTTGGCAGTATTGCTCGATAAACCCTCTGTAACTGGTCCTGGCAGCTTGTACGACTCGGAGGGTTCCGATGAATCGCTCGTGAAAGAGTCCAACGACGACAGGCGAGCCATCGTAAGGTGACGCATCCTAACGGGTTAGTTGCAGTTAAGTCTAATTGCCTACTTTTGAACAGCCCGAACGACAGTGCTGTTTGTCAGCTAAAGCCTTAGATCGGAAAGCAAGTCGTGTAGCACTCACAACACACTGCGCAATGACGTAATGGCGCTCTTGACCTCCTCGTTGGTGGGCTCCTCGAAGACCTTGCCAAAGTAGAACAGGTTGTCCTCGGTAGGGAGCAGCGGCAGCCTACCCCAGTCGATGACCCATGGGTTTTCCTAGACGGGTCAGCACTGTGGCAGGATGAAGCGCTTACCCTAATGTCGCGAAGCGTCCATCGTTTGTCGGGGTTCTTCTCCAGCATTCCCTTCATAAGCGCCTGGAGGTCCGGGTGCCACTCGGACGGAATGACAGGGCTAGAAGAGTCAGTCACAGCTCGAGGATCAAGCCCTTTGAACACTTTGAACGCACTCCTTCTCGCGGACCAGCTGGAACAGCTCGATGGGGTTTTCGACGTTGAACGGGAGGTGGCCTGTGAGCAGGCAGTACAGAGTGACGCCTGGTTGGTTAGCTCGGTGTTAAAGAAATGAAACCAACCGAGAGCCCAGATGTCCACAGGCCTGCCGTGCACTGGGATGGCCGACCCTCCAAAGCACTCGGGGCTGAGGAATGCAGGGGTGCCACCTGCGTTCCGCAAGCTGTCATCGCCAGTGGTGAACATCTCGGAAACACCAAAGTCGGCGAGCTTGACCATCTCGCGGTCGGCGCTGAAGAGGATGTTGTCTGGTTTGATCTGCGAGCGAGGTCAGCTTGTGCGGAGGCGGGATGTTGGAGGGATGAAGACATACATCGCGGTGGGCAATACCATTCTCGTGGAGGTACTCGAGACCGAGGACGATCTGGCGGAAGTACTCGCGCGTCTGGGGTTCGGCGAACGGAGGTGCAGCCTTGGACTCGTCAATGCCCGCCTTGACCTGCATCAGTACACCACCAGGCAGGTACTCGAGCGCGAGGAAGATTTCGTCGGCGTCAGGGACGGAGATGGCCTCGAAGAGTTTGGTGACCTGTCATCCGTCAGTGTCTAGCCTTGGGGTGGGTGATGGCGCAATAACACACGTTGGGGTGGCTGGGCGCGTCAGTGTACAGTTCCAAGACAACCCAGCGGGGAGATCACACAACAACGCACTCTAGCTTCTTCATGACGGCAATCTCGCGACGGATGAGGCCCAGAGGGTCCTTGTCGTCGTCTGCGTCGTCCATACTCGCGCCTCGGGATTTAACCGCGCACGAAGTGGGTGCCTCGAGGTGCGCAGGTCCACGCTGGCCTGGGCGCATGCGATGCTTTCGGCGTTCGCGCGCGAGACGTGTCTGCTTCTCGAGGACGGCTTGCTTCTGGAGACGAGCCTTTGAGAATTCCTTGATCGCCTGGGAGCTGCGTCAGTCCTGGAACAAGATCAAATGATCAAGATGCGCCACCTACGTATTCGGTGCCGGTGCCGACGTCGAGGCCGAGCATCACACTGGCATATGCGCCGTGGCCGAGCTTCTTGCCGATGCGGTACTGGTTGATCATGCGCTGGCCATCGAGGCCGGTACGCTGCTCGCCCGACACGGTCTCGCGGACCTTGTGCTGCGAGCTCTGGCGGCGGCCCCCGCGGGTATTGGGGCGGAAGTCGGGCGATGAGGGGCGGAGCGAGCTGCCGCCGATGGGGAAGAGGTGGGGAGAGGAGAGGGGGAGGGGGCCCGAGAGGGACGTGGTGCTGATGCTCGGCGACGAGTGGGTCACGGACACGTCGTCGAGGCCCGACGACGCAAACGAGGAAGACGAAATGGTAGAGTGCCCGCGCGATGGGGGTGGGAGCGATGGGGCGTTGGTCGATTGTGCCGTCGAGGTGGAGGTGAGTGCGGGGACGGCGTGCTCGTCGCCCTCATCGGGCGACTCGTATTGTACAGGCTCTTCAGAGACGGTGGACGCCGGGGGTGGCTTTGGAAAGTCGACGCCGAGGATACCACCCTTGGGCCCGTCGATCGGCGTCGGGGGAGACACGACCGTCTGTGGTGCCAGCGCTGCGGGGCCGCGGCGGAGGCCTCCATCGCGCACGGCGCCCGTGCCGGCCGCGCCAGATGGCTTCGCAGCAGAGTTGCCCGATCGCTCGCCAGAGAGTGGACTGGATGTGTGTGGTGCTGACATGGAGGAGGTGGGGGTGGTGAAGAAGAAAAAAGCGGCAGACGGAAAGTGGGGAGGAAGTTTAAATGTGAATGAATGCCAGAGGCAGGACGAGGGAGATTCAACAGAACAGACGGGATGGAGCGTTGCCAAACGTTGTGACACGCCCGCCGCGGCGCCCTGGCATGATCCTGGCATGGCATGTCTCGCCCTCCGCCAATTCCGCAACTCAAACGGGGCCCACTATTTCTCAGCCATGCATGCTAACGGGTGGTGTGCTCTGCTAGCCGCATCGGCAGAGGCACTATAACTGTGCACAGATCAGATTTGTGCACTGACATGCAAGGGGAACCGGTCGACAGGGACAGACGACAGACCCAGACTGCGGAGCAAGCACAAGCTGAGCTAGTTGTGCAGGGACACAACTCGGAGCTGGTATCAGAGTGTAGGTATGACGGCGGGTCAATGACGGCGGTGGCACGCGTGGTGCCACTGTGGCATGACCGCTGACCGCGCTCTGCCGTGTCGGCTTTTGTTTTGCCTGCATCCTGGCAGGAACGCTGCAGGTACGCAGCCACTAGCCACCGCCATTGCCCGTTGGTTGCGCCGAGGGCAAGGCGGATGTGACCTCCTGCCGGCTTCGGGGGCACGGACCAGGGAGAGATGAGAGAGGGGCACATCGCGTGACGTCTGTGGCTTGATTAGGATTGGCACATTTTTGTATTAACTTTTAGGGGAGTCGTGTATGTAGGTATTCCAGTTGTTGAAATATCAGGCAAATCACTCGGTTGTAATCGGTGGTGCCTGCATGCCGCACCGAGATCGGGCAATGCGATAGATGCGCAGCCAGGCGGACCAGGCGCAGGAGGTGATGGTCGGCTCGGCTCCCTCGCTCTGCGCCGCATCGCCAACCGATCAACCGAGCCATGCTATGCTAAGCTATGCTGAGCTGTGCCCTCCCTCCTGCTTGCCAACGACGACTGACTGGCCCCTTGTAGCATAGTGTTCCCTACCCTGGTTGATCTCTTGATTTCCTCTGTGCGCAGTCGATGCGCAGTTGCGCAGGCCCGCCAAGAACATT
Organism: Pascua sp. PH4015B; assembly: GCA_025502685.1. NCBI lineage: Eukaryota > Fungi > Basidiomycota > Tremellomycetes > Trichosporonales > Trichosporonaceae > Pascua > Pascua sp. PH4015B. The sequence goes on along the minus strand of JAMFRD010000048.1, from coordinate 33,676 downwards.
GTCCAAAGTGTGACTCTGACACTTTTGTTGTGCACTAGTGCTGCAACTCCATCGTATTCGCTCGTTGCCCGTTGCCCATCACCCATTGCCAAGTCAAACATCGTCACTAAGCCACTCACTGCTCCGGCGGGACCGGAATCGGAACCTCATGCCCCAACCTCATGCCCCCCCTTTCAGGATCCTGCCCAAGTGATCGCCAGATCGCCGAGTCTAGAAGAAGTCTCCGAGCAAAAACGGATTGGAGGCGTCGTGCTCTCAAGGCGACGAGATCTCGGATCTCGCAGCCCGGCTTCTGCGTTTAAACCAACTTTGTTCTTGGTCTCTCTGTTACTACCAACCATCATGCATTGGGGCTCGAATTATACGGATCAAAATATAGCTGGCAGCACGTGTCCCATGCAAGGATACAAGTCGACCTTAAAGATAGAGTCGCCATCTTAAAGATAGATTTTCAGCATCTTGCTCAAAAGTATCCTGACGCTCGGGCCGCCAAGCGACCCTCACGTGTTTCAAATGTCACTGGACGCGGTCATGTCCGAAGATGCTTGCGGACCTGTCGCCGCTCCATGCCTGTTGTCATGGTCAGCACCGAGCCAAGGCAGCCCCAAACCACCACGACTCACTCCTGTAGTGCTTGAGATACTTGGAGAAGAGCTGGGAGCAGATGTACATGCCAAACGTCTCGTCTCCGAGGGGGTAGGCCGGCGCGACGCGGGGGAGGGTGGCGCGCATGAGCGCCCAGAGGTATGCCTTTGGCATCTCGTCAAAGAGCTCGGCATCCCACGTTCCCGGATAGTACTGCATGGCGGGGAGGCGGCGGCCGTGCTCGACGCCCTCCCAAAGCGTGCGGGCGAGGTACGTGTCCGAGTGGCGCTTCATGGCCTCGATCGACGCATTGGCGAGAATGTCGTCCTCGAGCTGCGCCGCCGTGCGGAACACGTGCAGGGCTTGGAACTCTATGTTTTCGTAGTAGAGCTTGAACTGGATGTGGCCCACGACGATCTTGTACGCGGCCGTAAACTCGTACTTGTGCGCGAGGCGCAGCGACTGCGTCAGGTTGCCCATCAGAGGCCAGTCCGGGAGCGGGAGTCCGTCCAGGCGCAGGTCGTGCTCGTCCGAGAGCAGGTCGAACAGCAGACGCAGCGCCGGCGCCGTCTCAAAGTCCGGGTCGTACAGTGAGATGCCCTGCGTCATGGGCCGGTGGCACATCTTGATCATGCAGTAGAAGACCGAGCTGGGATTAGCCGTCTGGCGGTACTTGAGGAAGCAGCAAACACCAACCTCTGGCGGATAATGGACCCGGGGACGTAAAAGGTAACACCATCAGACGACGTGATCTTGTATCGTCCCGACGGGATGCGGTAGTTGATGTCTACGACCTCGACATCGGCCTCCTCGTCTTCGCCACCGTCGGCGTCGAAATGGGTCTCGGGGGACGGGGACGACGAGATGGAGGGGCTTTCCGGCTCGGACATGAGCTCAGAGGGCTCGCTGACCATGTCGTCGGACGTAAACCTGGGTTCGTCCATGGTTGTCTTGCGATGAGTAGAATGAAAGAAACGACAATGCATGCTGCGCTGTAGAGCGCACTTATATGTTCAGTGCTTGGCTGGAAGAAGAAGAACGCATGCGATTGAGGTGTCTCATGGTTGGAGGACTTTGTGGACGCTTGCGTCCAGTTTCCCCGCAATGGGAAACTTGGAACTGTTTCTTTGCCACACGGCCGACATTGGACCACCAGTCATAGGTGAAGGGACAGTCCACCATAGAAGACCCTCCAGTAAGCAAGGATGTGAGAGTATGTACAGTGGGGAGTTGAGCAACAGACCTCAGTAGTATTCGAGCTTCTGCTGCTCCTTGAGGCCCAAGTGCCGCTTCGTTCTCCCGCCAGTTCCTTCAAGCCAACCCAAGTCTGGTCCCACGTCCATGGCCATACAGCACCATGCAGACAGCACTGTGACTCTCTAACTAGTTCACTGTAACCGGTTGGTCTGTCGCTCTGGTCTTACCAACATTATTGGACATGTACATTCATTCATAAACTCCTGCTCGTGGTACGTCACAACCTCGGCCCGATGGCCGTCCCCCAGCATCCTCAATCTCTCGAGTACATAAACATAGAAGCGTATTGTCGTCACAGTGGGGGAGCGTTGCTTGTTGTCGAAAAGGATAATTGTATCGGGAAGGGCATGGCTTGGAGGGAAGCCAATAATGGTGGGTGTTGAAAAGGCAAAGGGGGCAAAGGAAGATGGCCAAAGAATGTCGCGGTAGATGTTGCGGTAACGAACGTCAAAGACTGTGGGTCGATTACTTGCAGAGCGGGTGACCAACGATGGGTGCGAGTGTGAATAGCTGGTTCTGTTCGAACGAGAGAGTAATACGTCCTCACATTGGCTTGCCCTCTGCATTCATCAGCCCTGATATCCATTGGGACTCACTTTTAGCGAGAGCAATGAAATGCTTGAAGCGCTGGGGAATGTCGTTTGAGTAGTAGGAGTCGCTTTGGCTGTCGCCTTTATGCCGCTTCGACATCGACGGCGGCGGCGGCGGAAGGTGCACGCTCGGTTGGGCGGCCCTAGCAAGCGCCCACGCGTAGGTCGTCGGAAGCGCTTGGATGAGGTCGACCGGCCATGCACCGAAGTCATGCATTCCGTAATAGGACACGTATTGCCCCCGCTTGTCCTGATCCGTAGGGCTAACGTGTGATTCGCTGGGGAGCGGCGTTGTGCTCATATCCAGCACGGCTGCACGAGCTAGATCCTCCTCGTCCAAGCGGGCGGCAAGGCGAAAGAGGATCATGGGGTTCATGTTGATGCTAGCGGTGGTCTTCTTGTAAATCATGTAGCAGCATGTGATGCCCTGCATGTAGGCTTGCGCAAAGTCGTACTTTTTGGCAAGAAGTAGCGTGTTCTCCCACATCGCCAATGAAGGGACGTCTGAGCCGTCTTTGTCCATTCGATCGCCGCAAAGGAGCTGGAGCAGGAGATGGATGCTCTGTGACGTCTCGATATCGTTATCAATGAGGTGGATATCACTCTTTGTGGTAGAGGCGTTCACCATGTCGGAGAAGACGAGTCTAGGTCGCTGTGAGCAGAGGAACTATACCTTGAACGCGTCAGTACAGTACTCACGACTGGAGAAGTTGGGTAGAGGTGAACCCGAAGGCTATGCCGTCCGAGGAGACGACGCAGAAGTCGGCACCAGCCCGAGGGAAGCGGGTAGAATGGCGGATGGAACCCTCAGAAGCAGGACCGGTGGGAGGCTGCGAAAGGATATCGTCGGCCGATGGCAATGCAGAACTCGTTGGAGGTTTCGACGCCGAGCGGGTGGAGCGCGAGGCTGACTTGGTCTTCTTTTCGGAGCACGAGGCTGACTTGGTCTTCTTTTCGGAGCGCGAGGCTGACTTGAGCTTCTTTTCGGAGCGCGTCGGGGACATGGTTATTGGAATCCAAAGGGGATGGGTGAAGGAGTGAAGGAAGGCAAAGGAGAGTGGGTGAAGGAAGTGAAGGAAGTGAAGGAGAATGATGAGAGGCACAGTACGTGCAGTCCCTTGTGACCACCTGGCTGGGCGGTGTGTAGGACCGTCAGCGACCCTCAGGGGGGCGCAGCGGCCACACTTCGCGCCTGATGACCACATGTCTGCGATACGCTTTAGAGTGCTCACGACATGCATCAGTGGACACACGCACACACGCCCATACTGAGTAGTAGTGGGGGCAGACACTTCCACAGCACGCACCTCGCTTTTGCAGAGCCCTTGTAGTTTGCGGGGCCCCAGCATCCAGCTCAGTCCGTCGTGGAACATCAGCAAACGCTCTTGGCGAGCAACGCAGCTACACCGTGCGCACTAGCATGTGCGGGCGTGCAATCCGGTCAAGAGAATATCAAGGGGAGGGGCTGCCTGGAGAGGTAGCGTGTACGACTTGGAGATGCAGCGGGCCCATTCCCAGTGGCCACCAAGAGGACGAGTGGCACAGTGGTACAGTAGTGGGTACAGTCGCCGCACGCGAAAAGCAACTGCCACACAGCCAATGCTGTGCCTGGTGTCGTGCCCATCAACTAGCACTTGAACGCTTTTGACTGTTGCGAGGAGCTGGCAGTGTCCCGCTACAGTCTAGCTGGGCCTTGTATTTGGAGCATTCACATCATGGCTCAAACGTATGATATGGCTTCACTGCAAAGGCTATAGGGTATCACTTGGGCACGGTTCGTTGGCGGTGCCGCCAATACCCGTTGGCATTGGCAATGTTTGTCGAATGATACTCGCAGATCGATGGCGGAGACTAAGGCAAGGTCGATGAGAAGGATTGAGGAGGGGGGTCACACGCGATGTATACGAAGTCGGCAGTTCAAGTTGAAGCTGTTGACGGTCGCAGGCAATGGTATCGCCTGTTGAGTTGAGAAAGTCGTGACGAGCCAACCGTGTCTTGTGATATCCAGCACATCGCTAATGGAGACCGATCCTTTCGGTTGGCACGCCACCTGCACGTTAACCCATGAAAACATGGCTACTCACTCTTGGCAATGGCAAGGAAGTGTTTAAAGCGCTTAGGAACATTGGTGTCGTAAAACAATCGGTAGCCATAATGTGGCGTTCGGTAGACAGTGGGTCGAGCAGCCCTTCCCAGCGCCCACGTGTAAACCGTTGGGAGGCCTTGGATGGCGTCAACCGGCCAGGATGAGAAGTCGAGTAGCGTGTGAACGGCCGCCATTTGACCGTTGCTGTCCCTCTGCTTCTCGATATCGAGCCCTATGTACGAGGAGTAGTCTGAAAGTAGGCCGGTCTTGTATTCCAAAATGTTCACCGCCTCCGAAGCAAGACTCTCGTCGTCCATTCGCGCCGCAAGGCAAAATAATTCAATAGCCTCGCGTGCCGAAGCCGTTTGAATACACTTGGTGTAGATGGGAGGAAACTCGTACTTCTTGGCGAGTAGAATAATGCCGGGGAGAGCAAGAAGGCCGGATGGTCGGACATCGTCGCCGCTAAGGAGGCCGAGGAGAAACTCGATTTCTTTGGACGTCTCGATCTCGTCATCGACAAGTGGTATATCCGTCTTGGAAGCGCCAGCCGCCACCATGTCGGTGAAGACAGACCTTGTTAAGGTGAGCTGCCTGTTCATGGGTTGTTTGGAGCCGCTCACGATTGAGTAAATTGGGCTTCAGTGAAGCCAAAGGCTACCTCGTCAGACGATACGAGACAGTAGTCGGCACCTGACGCAGGGAAATGGCACGACTCGACGCGACCAGACTTAGGGTTTGTAAAGGAAGTGGGTTTGAGGGGTTTCGGCCAGTAGGGGGGGAGCTTCCAGCTGGAACGGTTGACGTTGGTATTGTTGCGCGGGGCTGAAGCGTCCGAGGCCATGATGGAAATACCGTCTCGGATGACGAACAGGGCGAAGGAGTGAAGTGTAAAAGCGAGAAACAGGTGAGGACGGACATTGTGTCCTTTGTTGCTCATGAGAAGCAGATCGAAGCGGGAGCAGATGACACGGAGGGGCGTTCGTGCTCAACACACGCACACACACACGAACACACGCTCCACCACACGCGCATTGTGTCAGTGAAGCTCAGTACACAAGTGAATTCTCAGAGTTCTGTTGGAGCAACGGTGGTGTACACGGTCACTATATTTATGTAGATTGCCAGAGAACAGTTGTCGCATGTTGAAGAAGTGTGCAGAGTCTCCCGATATTCTGCAAAAGCTGTGAAATGTGCCACAGTTCTGGACGATCGCTTGTAGTTTCACTATGGTACTACCAGCTGACTATTGCAATGGCTGGCTGACCCTAGATGGTACTCGTACATATCTCGACGTGGGCAGATTGACGTTTGGTAGGCGAAGAAATGTTGATGAGGTTTTAACGCGCACGTCGTCGGTGGGAACGCTGTATGTGTTGCAGGGCTGTACTGGAGCCTCCCAGGCGCAAGCCAACACCCAGTCGCACGTACCCTCCGCCGCAGGCGCAAGCCCACACCCCGTAGCACATACCGTTCGCCGCGCACGCTGGTACTAAATACCCGCACACGCGCTCTCGATTGATACATCGCTCTATCGCTTACTACAACAGTGCCGGCCGAGTGTGGCACCAGACCACAATCTGCGTTGCGGACACGCAGGCTCTGCGTGAGAAGTTGAAGACGTTTGCAAAGATGGCTTGCGAACGGACGAGTTGATATAACGGCTGTCACACGGGCACACCCTCTGCACGATGTTAACCCACTGCTACCATGACCGTTCAGAGCACTCACTCTTGGCGAGCGCGAGGAAATGCAGGAAGCGATCGCCGGCGTCGGTCGAGTAAAACTCATGTTTGGCCATATAGACGGCCGGTCGAGCGGCCCTCGCCAGCGCCCAGGCACAGACAATCGGTACGTGCTGAATGGCGTCGACTGGCCAAGACGAAAAGTCGAGCGCAGTGCCATTGCAACGATACGTCATGTGTCCACCCATATCCCTGGCCCTCTCCCTGACGCCGGGCCGACCTTCCTGGGGTAGGCATTTGTTGGCCAGCGCAGTCACGGCCTCCAGGGCGAGGAGCTCCTCGTCGAGGCGGGCGGCGAGACAGAATATGTCGACGGCCTCGGAGTAAAGTTCGGTGCGGATACTTTTGGGGCTCAGCTGCTTGTGCAGTGTGGAGCACATTTCGATGCACTGGCGGTAGATTTGCGCGAACTCGTATTTCTTGGCAAACAGGATCGTTGCCGTCCACACAGACAGGAGAGGCCGATCGTGAGGGTTCCTCGTGCCCATGCAGTCGCCGCTGAGGAGGCAGAGTAGGAGCTCGAGTTCGTTGGACGTCTCGATGTCCGTGTCGACAAAGGTGATGGCGGTCGCACCCTTGGCGGGGGTCACATTCGGTATCTCGACCTCGCTATGGACGGCGTTGACATCGGTCTCGGGTTCGCTCGGGTTCACCATGTCCCACAGAACTGTCCTGCGTCTTGTCAGTGGGGCCACCAGTGTCTGACAATACGCCACTCACGATTGGCAAAGCTGGGCTTCAGTAAAGCCAAAGGCGACACCATCAGCGGAGATGAGACAGTAGTCGGCGCCCGTCGCAGGGAAACGAGACGACTCGTTGCGCAAGGACCAAAAGCGTGTGGCAATGGGCGGTTTGGGAATGGTCGCCCTGTTGGCCGTGGGCTTGGACGACTTGGAGCCCATGATGATGCAGTACGGGGGAGAAAGGATGAAAGGGGTGAAGTGCAGTGATGAGAAGCATGCTGAATGCTTTGCCTTGCTTTTGTGTCTTGGGAAGCACAAGTATGTGTCCAGTCTCAGCGGGAACAGACGCACAGCATGCAAGGACAATGGGACGTGGGAACCATGTTGATCACACACGCCACACAGGCTTCCTTGCTTCCTTTACGAGCTAACAGTACACAGGTGGGGCTGGGGGATACACTGCCAGATCTTCGTTGCCGAACTGATATGCACAGTCACTTCACTCCGAAAACCTTGATCACATGTGTGTAAGTACCGAGTTCTGTATATCCAAGAGTCGGCAGAATCAATATCGTCTTCTTCTATCCTAATGTGTCCGAGTCGGCTGATGGTGCACAAAAGAACTCGAACGGTGATAGCTTGGATGGTAGGTCGTATCGCGTCGTGTCTGTTGTTGGCCTTTGTCGTAGAGTCGTGACGGTCGGTGTTCGTTGCAGCGTAAATCGTAAACTCGTATTGTCTCGTGATGTGTTGTGGCGCATGGTATTGACATTCGAAGAGAGGTGCGGGGGAGGAAAGCGGCTGTACCCTGTTCTTGGGAAGATGGATCGTTGCTTGATTTATCGGCTTTGGAGGCGGGCAAGACGCAAGGTGATGGGGGGGGGGGGGGGTTACGCGTCGTTCAGCTGCTCTGAACATGTCAGCCGGATGAACGTGGAGAGCACTCACGTTTGGCAGCGGCGAGGAAATGCTGGAACCGACCATGGACATCATACTCATAGTAGCACTGTTGAGGTTTATTGGAAGTGCGGTGGGATAGCTCGGGCTGCGAAGCGCGGGCAAGTGCCCAGACGTAGCTCATGGGAACCCCTTTCAGCAACTCGGCTGGCCAAGCGGCGAAATCGAGAGGTGGAAAGACAGATTTGAAACGGCCGCTCTTGTCGTCGACCCTGTATTCCTTGGCCCAGTTCATACCGGCAGACGACGAGAACGGAGAGCTCTTGGCTGATGACAGCATCTGCAACCGACGCACCGCATCTCCCGCAAGATGTTCTTCGTCGAGGCGAGCCGCAAGACAGAAGATATCTGCGGCTTCGCGGTCCGTACCCCACGCAGCCGCCAAAGAGCAGCAGACCACAGCCGTGGTGTATGCCTGAGTAAATTCGTACTTCTTGGCCAGGAAGAGACACGCCGACAGGTCTTCAATGTAGGCGCCGGTCTTGGGGGTACGAGCGTTGACGCGCTTGCCGCTGAGAAAGTCGAGGAGGAGCTTGACTGCGTTGGATTTTTCAAAGTCTGGGTCGACAAGATAGATATCGGATTTGTATGCACCCAGGTCGGTCATGTCGAGAAGCACCGAGCTGATGAGTGTGTGAGTGGAATGACTCTCTGGAAGGCATACCCACGACTGCCGAAACTGGATGTCGGTGAAGCCGAAAGCGACGCCGTCTGACGAGACAATGGAGAAGTCTGCTTCGGCGGGAGGGTAGTCGGGCGAGGGGGTGGGAGTGCCGTTGACGTCGAAGGAGGAGGAGTCCTTCAACTGGAGCCGTTTGGAGGTGCGGTTCGGCGGCATGGTGACTGAGAGTGACGAGTGGGGGGATGTGAGCAGGTGAGAAATGGGTGATGGCGAGAGTGATGAAGTGAGGTTCACAAAATCTGGACGGTCATCGATGCGACAGAACGGTATCCGTGGAGGCTGACGATAGCAGGGGCATGGCACTGACGATAGCAGGGGCATGCCACACCCCAGAAAAGAGAGGAAATGGAGTAAAATCACCTTGGGAGTCGTGTGTGCTGATGGCATCAAGGACAGCGTTTGTCTTGCCAGACGAGGAAGGACAGCCAGACAGTGCCACTCTCACATCATACTCACTCCCCTTCTACTCACCATCCCTTACACCTCTCTTTCCTCATTCACCCACTTCACTCCCATCGCCACCATATCTTCTCGTCATCTCTTTATCTGATACTGTACGTACCCAGTCCGCCCCAGCCCAAGCCCCTTCCCTCACCTTCCTCACACAGAGCCACCCTGCAGCTTCCGTGACAAACCCACTCGTGCCCCCCACTGAGGTTCGCGCCGCCTCGACAGCCAAGAAACGTTTTACCCCTCCCCCGCGATCTGGATCTGCTACTCCGCTACTCCCGTGCTGCCGCCTGACTTATGGGCGGCATGGGGGTACGTCCGCCCTGATGGCGCGGAGCAGCGCCCCCCCCCCCCCCCCCCCCCCCCCGGCGGGGGCCCCCCCCCCCGCCGGGGGGGGGGCAGCGGATTGGAGCCCGGACGGTGGCCGGGCGGTGCGGGAGCAGCCCCCCGAGGCGGGGGGCGAGGACCGAAGTGCGGGCGGAGGTGGGAGTGGGACGCCATGGTTGCAAGGGAGGGTGCGCTCCGTCGAGTACAGGGAGTTGGTGAAGAGTTTGACTCTCCTCTCAGATAGCCTGGGTGAGGAGCGGATTGTCCAAATCGTCGTTTTCCATTCCGGAAGCTGATTACAGTCACTGGCTGGGCCGGTCGGCTCATACCCAGATCTGCTTGGAGTCGGGCATCTTGGCCGAAGCGATCCGCAGGTCGCCGCCTAGGTGGACGGCTTCCTGCAGCTGGGAGACATTGTGGTCAGACCCCACCACATCGCCCAGCCATGCCCGGCGCAAGGCGACACGAAGGGCTGATCACAACCATCACTTCGAAGTGGGACGCGAATTGGAGCCGCCACTGTGCCTTCCCGTGCGGGAGCAGCCCCCCGACCGACGGCGGCGTCAGGGGAAAGTCGGATGTCACGCAACGGTGTCGTGAGTTCATGGCCATGTCTTGCCGCTACACGGGCTTACCTCCCAAGCCTGTCCGTCTCGACCTCCCACCTCGCTCCCATCTTGGTATGGGCTCGATCGGCTCTCAACACACATATCTAGATAGAGTGATACGTGTCTGCGTTCGGGCAGCGAGTACGTGCTGAGCTGAGCTGATGAGGTCGCGTGCTGGGCCGGGAGAGCTATGTGGTGCCGTAGATAGAATACAGCACGTCAGCATGCAGTGTGTCCTGGCTGAAGGTGGAAAGGCTGTGATGTTTGCAAGCAATGGCTGTTCTGGCTGCGGGTGCCGGAATAGCCACCTGCCACCCGCCACATGAAACGGTGGTGGCTAGGTGGCTGCGAATGGATCGGCGATCGGTCGCCGGTGGCCGAAGACCGATGCCCGTCGTTCAACAACACGGTCATGTGCGCTCCGGTTCTTCACGCCGAACAGTATATAAATACCAAGAGGACTGCTTGACGTGCACCGCTCAACGACTAACACCCTCTCACCCGTCCGCTCCGAGTCCATGTTCCACGCCCCCGCCAGCTGTTGCTTGTAGCACGATGAAAGTCACAGCCACCGACGTAGTCACCTTCCTCATGGCGCAGTGGTCGTGGCTCCCCGCCCTCCCGGCCGGTGCGACGCTGGAGGGCAGGACGGTGATCCTCACAGGCGCCAACTCGGGTGAGCGACCAGCAGCCACCGGCCCTCTAGCCCTCCCTCGTCGCTAACTAGGACAGGCATCGGGTACGAAGCGGCACACCAGCTCGCATCCCTCCGCCCCGCCAAGCTGATCCTCGCATGCCGCAACCTCAAGACGGGGGCCGAAGCGCTCGATTCAGTCCTGCGCAGTCATCCGGGCACGAGGGCTGAAGTGTGGGAGCTGGACCTGGCGAGCTTTGCGAGTGTCAAGGCCTTTGCGGTACGGGCGGAGCGGGAACTTGAACGTGTCGATGTGGCGTTTCTTAATGCTGGGTATGTCCAACATGCTATTGTCGTGCGGAGAGTACTGGGAGGTGGCTGATGAGCAGGATCAATCCGGGCATCGTCCCGAAGCCAATGCAGATAACCGAGGACGGGCATGAACTCACGTGAGGCAAACGGCGGCGTTGAGGGGAAGTGACGCACATGGTGTACCTTTACCTAGCGCTCACACACAGACACCAGATCAACGTACTCGCAACGGTCCTTCTCGGGCTCCTCCTTGTCCCCCTCCTCGTCCGCTCCGATGACCCAGCGCTCGTCATCACATCCTCCGAAGTACACGCGTGGGCGGACACTGACATCATTGCCGGGGCGGTCCAGAATGGCAAGAGCATCGTTGCTGCTTTTGACGATCCGGGGCAGTATGACAACGAAGCGCGATACCCCCAGTCCAAGGTGAGTGCGCCCTGTAGGGACAGTGCAAGACAAGAGTGTGCGTCGCCTGCTTCAGATCTACCTCTTGTCCAAGACGCTCATGACATAGTAGCAAGCATAGTTGATGCGTACCTAGAAACGCAAGGACGTTGAAACAGTGACCCTCCACGGCACAGCCCCCCAAGCTGACCCCCAGCTTCTCCTCCAGTTCCTCGTCCGCCGCCTCCTGCCCCTCCTCCCCGTCCGCCTCGTCTCGCTCAACCCGGGACTCTGTCGCTCAAATATCAACAGCGACTTTCCGACCGGCGCGCGGATCGGGATGAACGTCATGGGACGCCCTGCATCGCGCGGGGCTCGGATTCTCACTTCGGCCGCATTCTCACCCGATAGCGCAGAGTACTGGCACGTAGGTGCACCGTGTGCCGCGCCCAGTGCGTTCATGGCTACCAAGACGGGCGTCGAGGCTGGGCGGCAGTACTTTGCAGAGGTGCTCGAGGTGCTCGAGGAGGCTGTGCCGGGTTCCACGAAGGTTGTGAGGGGTGATAAGTAGTTTCCACCATAGCCGCGCTGTAATCTTGCCTTTGTTCATCAATGGCTAAAATTGCAGATCCCAGGGGAGCGGAATGAGCATGTAGGGCGCTATGACATCTCCATCCTCAACGACGGTCTGTCCTATCACGGGTACTTGGCCCACATTGAACCGGCAAGCTCATTCCTCTCCCACTCCAAACTGTAGAACATCGCATTCCAGCATCTCAGTGGTAGATGTCGTCGAACTGCGTGGTTAACTTTGCAGCCCGTTGGATATAAGGAGGCTCACCTGGGGCCATTCGCGCCGAATACCCAGGCCAAGATAGTCGGGTGGCGCCGGCCGAAACGACTTGCGCCGCGGGGGCGGGCGCGGCGGCTCAGGTTCGGGGGGGGGGAAGGAGCGCGGCGGGCGTGGTGTAGACCTTGGGCGGGGGCTTGTACGGGCGCGGAGGCATCGTGGCGGGTCTACCAGTGGGGAGGTGAGTCGGTGTGGTGTGGTGCTCACGCGGCGCTCGAGCGTCCTTTAGCGAGATGAGACCTGACTATGACCGGTTCCAGACGGGGAACGTGAGGGAAAACAGGGGGACGGTACTTGAGCCTCTCCTCTTAACATACAGCAGCTGCCAGGCGTGTGGGATGGCTGTCATGACACTTGGATGGTTGGGAAGCACGGCGTCATGGCGACTTTCCAAACTTGGGTACACCTCTGGTCGGGACATGTCTATTTACCAGCACAAGGTGTAAATCCTGGGCCTGGCCAGTTGGGGGTCCGATTAGATGCTGGATTGACTCGACGCCCCTCACATGCGTGGGATTTGTTGATGAAGGTCGAGTATTCTGTCGTCCGTTCCAGACAGCCACTCTATGTTTTGCCACCGTCCCACCCGTCTGCTTCTTTGCGTTTACCGCACATTGCAATATCCCGAGCGTTTGGCATTGGCTTTATCGGCTTACCACGCCAAGATAGGAAGCATCGAGTCGGAAAAGGGTTGAGCGTTGGCTGGGAGTGTATATTGATGCGAGTGCCACAAATGGCCCGGTGTGCCACGCGAGCAACCGAATGTCCTGGATGCTGTTTTGCCACCGGTCATGGCCGGCCACGTCATGGCTCACAACTGGCCATGGGCCAACATCACTCTCGCGCGTCGCGCACCGACGGCACAACTTTGGCTCGTCGTCGTCGTGCTCTCTCCTTCTTCCTCCATCAATATTCCATCGCACATCGTCCCACAATCCCCATCGTCCACCTAACCACCATCCATGCTCGTCGCTCATTAAAAGCACGCATCCTCGGTCCAGCCGGTTGCTGTTCTTCCTCTCCACCGCGTTTCACCATCGCTCGCTCCGCCTTCCCTCCGTCCCAAACCCACGCCCAACATGCCTGCCTTTGCCTTCCCGCGTCTAGCGGCGTATGGGCTGCTCTCGACGGGCCTCGCCAGTGCCGTTGTCGGCGGGGCGATCAAGACGCGCCCCAACTTCTTCGCGGCGGCCGTCTCCGTCGGGCACTCCAGTGGGAGCCTCCTCGTGAGCTTCGCGAGCCTCGATCGTAGCTGACCACAGGTGCTTGCCAACTTTGTCCTGTTCCTCACCATCTGTGTGGGCATTACCTTCAAGCGCGTCTTCTTTGGCGAGCTCCGACCTATCGAGTATGAGGTGAGGCCAGCTAGACGGCTGCTGAGCCGTAGCTGACCAAACGCAGCACATGTTCGAACGCCTGTGGATCTTCCTCACAGAGTCCCTCCTCGCCCTCACCATCTTCCGGTATGTCGCCTGCGTCGACCCAGCTGACATTAGCGACGACTTTTCCATCCCATTTGCGCTCATCTATGGCGTGCTCGTCTTCCTCAAGTGCTTCCACTCGATCACGGCGGACCGCGTCGACTATGTGGGTGAATGACGCTTAAGCCAGACTGACCCACCAGCTCGACCAGGTTCCTCCACCGGGCCCACCCCTGGGCTTCCACGTCCGCATTGTCAGCGTCATGGCCATCCTCACGCTCTCGGACGCGCTCCTCGCCGTGTACGCGGTAGAGTCGATCGTCATGGACGGCGTACTCGGCATGGTCCTGTTCGCGTCCGAGTTTTCCATTCTCCTCGCCTCCATCGCGGGCGTCTGGGCTCGTTACACTGTCGGCGTGATTGATCTCCGCCGTGCGGGCGGACGTGCAGACGCACCCGCATGGGAGGAAAAGAGCATGTACCTGTTCTACGTCGACCTCGCAGTTGGTGAGTTAGGGAACCCATATGCGTACTGACTTGCAGACCTCGCAAAGCTCCTCACCTATCTCGTCTTCTTCATCGTCATCTTCCTCAACTATGGCCTCCCCATCCACATTCTCCGTGATGTTTACATGACACTACGAAGCTTCATCTCCCGCGCGGGTGACCTCGTGCGCTACCGCCGCGCAACACGTAACATGGACGCGCTGTACCCCGACGCGACGGCAGAGGAGCTCGACCGCCTTGGCGACCACACGTGTATCATCTGCCGCGAGGAAATGATCGCACGCGAGATGGCAGAGCCGGCAACCGAGGGTCCGAACGAGACGCCCAAGCGCCTTTCGTGTGGGCACATTTTCCACTTCCACTGTCTGCGCAACTGGCTCGAACGGCAGCAGAGCTGTCCCACGTGCCGCCGCGATGTCCTGGGCCCAGCGCCCCACACGCGCCGTACACCAGCCCCGGCACCGCAGCCGCCAGCTGCTGCTCAGGCTGCGGGCGTTGCTGCTGCTGCCGCTGCCGCAGGGGGTGGCGGCGGTGGTGCTCCCGAGCCGACCGAGGCGGAGCGCACTCGGGCAGCGTACGAGGAGTACTTCCGCATGCCGGCACCTAATGGCGACGCACCTGTACCTCTCGCATCTCCACAGAGGGCGGAGCACCCACGCGCAGCATCGGCGCCTCCTGCGGGTGAGACTGAGGACCACCGCGTCCAGCGGTCCATCTGGGGAGCGCCTATTATTCCAGGCCGCTTCCTGCCCCCACCACTCGGTGCCGCTCCGCGTGTTAACAACGGCAACGCCGGTGCCAATGCAGGTGCCGCAGCTCCTAGTGTCCCACTCGTTGGCGCCGCGGGACCCTCACGACCCCAGCGCAGAGCGTCGCCGCCAGTGTCCGGCAACGTGACACCAGCTGCGTCGCAGGCGCCGTTTGTCTTCTCTTCAGGAGGCAGCCCGCGCAGGGCGGCAGCAGTCGCAGCGGCTGGACCAGAAGGTGGTGAGACGGGGACAGCGAGCGTGGAGGCGCCAGCCGATGCCCAGGAGGACATCGTAGAGGACGACTACCCAGACTTTACAGACGACGACGTGCCTCTCCGCGAGGCGATTGCGCGCGCCGCCCTGCGCCGCTTTGGAGAAGGTACCGGGGCCGGGAGCACCCCAAGTGCGGTGGACAAGGGTAAGGCCCCAGTGCGAGCTGCCCCCGTTGTCCCCGCCGGCTCGGCGTCGACCTCAGAACCTGCCTTTGATGCTCCCCCGACACACCACGCATTCCTCACCCCTGCGACGCTCCCTGGCTCGGCTCCTGCCCGCCCGGCGGCCCTCCCCCGGTCTCCCGAGGCGGCGCGTGCCGCGCTCGACGAGCGTCTCCATGCTCTCCGCGACGTCGACCAGGTTGTGTGGGGGCTCGTGGGCGAGCTGAGCCGGCTCCGGAGCGCGTGGGAAGTAGAGGATGGTGCCGAGCGGCGCGAGGAGGCGGAAGCAGGGCAGCAGCAGGCGGAACGTGCCGTTTAGATGATTAGTGCGTGATGTAAATGTTGCGCTTCTGGGTGTTTGTCTCGACTGCCCTCCAGTGGGCCGCGTACGTGCAAAGTAGATTGATTACTGCATGCAGCTCGTCTAGAGTACCACCCCTCTAGCATTCTTCGAACCCGCACACGCGCTACTCGTCCTGACGGTCGAGGAACGAGGCGCCGCGGTCGTTCTGCACCTTGCGCACAAAGTTTTCGTACCAGCGCTGGAAGACGCTCAGTGGGATGGGCGTGTCGGGGGTCAGCTTGACGTCGCCGCCAAAGCTGTGGAGGTAGTTGAAGAGCTGAGGTTAGTGGGTCTAGTTGTGCTTGAGAGTCATCTCCGAGGCCAAAGCTGCCGCGCTCCTTGTCAAGTGCAGGCTTTCGGCACACGTGGAAAGGCCGTAACGCATCCCCGTAACCCAACATCCCAAAGACCCCTCCGCCGTTCTTCTGCCCCCCAACCTATCGCACCCACAACCCATACCCATGTCGCACCCCATGGCCCACCCCATGGCCTACCGGCACACCCACTCACATTCCTAACAATCTTCTCGGCCACCTTGCCCACCTCGACCTTTGCCGCCACCTCCTTGCCGGCGGTTGGCTTGATGCTCGCCGCCACGGCCTCGACGGCGGCCAGCGGCGCAATCTCAATGCCGAGCTGGGCGGGCGCCGAGGGGGCACCCGGCGTCGCACCCGCGGGGAGGTGGGGACGGACTTTGTAGATTGACGATGGGCGAGCGTTGGTTAGGCTGTGTGTTAGCGAGAGGCCGGGGGGGAGGGGGGCATGAGGGGGGAAGGGCTTGTCGAAGGTGCGGTGAAGGTGCGGTGAGGAGGACGAAGCTGAAATGGGTCCGTAAAGGCCCAGCCATCAGTCACGAGTGGCCCGACACCAAGCAATACCGCACACCCCCATCGTCGGTAAACTCAACACCAGCTGCACAACCCCAGGTCTTACTACTCACGTCCCGAGCGGAAAGTACTCGCCGCCCGGCCACGCAAAGTGCACAGTCGCGCCGTACCCCTCTGGGAACGGGACTGCCGTTAGCGAAACCACAACCAAACAACCCCCGCCCTTCCAGCACTAGCTCCTCCGCGGCCATTGTCCCTGTCCCAGCACGATGCCGAGGCCGAGGCAGACGCGGAGACCAGGCGCCACGCACCAGTCCCAAGCAAAAACACAGTCAAGTGGTTGATCTCATACGGCTGCTCGAGCGGAAAGACAAAGTGTGTCTCGTCGCTGCCGTCAGTGTCACAACGTTATACACCTGTCGCGAAGGCGGCGGTAGTTGGGCACGCACATTTGCTGCAGGTTTGTCTGCCTAACTGTCAGCATGCACCAAGAGTCCTTGGGGTGACGTACACGAGCCGCCCGGCCACGATCGCGCCGAACATCGTGTGTGGTCAAGCGGAGAAAGACTGTCGGGGAAGTTGCAGCCAACAGAGGGCGGTCGCGGTTGGCAGTTGGTTAGTCGGAAGGTTGACAATTGTCAAAGTGCGACCTTGGCGCCAGTGTTCGGATGACGCCGTGGCGCCCGGCGCGTGCGGACTGTGCGGACCAGATCTCATGACGTGGGCCATCTATCCATTATCACTCTCGCCACCCAACACTAGCTCCTAGCTGGCACTAGTGTTCATGCATGTATGTGGACCCGACGCGCGAGCCTGGACCGGTGCCGGTACCGGTACGCCGACGGGCGCCGGGGGCGGTGTGACCGCAGGACTGCGGCACTGCAATCTGCGTAATGTGCACAGTCGAGCTTGGAATTCGAGCGCGTCGAGCCAACTGCCATTTGCCCGGCGGCCTGGAGACGGGCAGACGCGACACGTTATCAGCTGCGGATGGATATTCTTGGTCTCTTGGTATCCCACATCCACAACCGCATCTACTTGTCTGTTGTCCATTCGTCGCTCACGTCCATTTCGTCCATTCGTCGCTCGCGTCCATTCGTCCAGTCCAGTCTGGCCAGTCTTGTTCACCTCCAGGCATCGCCTACGTACCAACCCACGCCCGAGCGCGACGCCCTGCCTGCACACCCTCTGCACGCCTACGCCCCCTTTGTCCCCTTGTGCACGGCACGTCACACGTCGTACACCAGGCGCACAGCATCACTGCTCCACCTGCAACACGTACATCCTCTATCTCACCGCGACTGCTCCCACCAAGTCTCCGTCTCTCTCACCCACCACCACCAACCAACGTCTACCTCCACCAAACCCCACTTCCGCCTCCACTTTCCACCTCCCACCCCGCCGTTAACACAATGGGCATCCAGGGGCTCCGCGACCACCTCCTCTCGCAGCCCAAGAGCTTCAAGAAGAAGCGCGAGTACGAGCTCGAGGAGCTCCTCGGCCGCGGCGGGTTTGGCAAGGTCGTGCGCGCCGTGTGGACGCCGGCCGGTGGGGAGAAGAAGGATGTTGCGCTTAAGTGAGTTGAGTCGGCGGGGGACTGGGACTGAGCTGGGTGGGAGGGAGACGGGAAGGGGGGTGGGGGTGTCGATACTGGGATGTGTGGCCACGGTGTGCGCAGTTTGTCGCTGCAGTACGGGCACAGCCGCCTAAGCGTGGAGCAGGGGAGGTCATGAGCGGCCCGCGACCAGCTGCTACACTGCCGCCTGCATCGCTGGACAGACGCCTGCAATGTGGACGACATCGTTGGAGCGTGTTGGACTGCAGTACTGGTACCATGCTCCAGTTGCAACATATCCTTGGCACCAACATGGGCACCAACACGAGGTCGTGTGGCCCTTGCGCGATGCTTGGTCCTTTGCAGCACGAGCCGTGGTCATACCCGCTGCCCGCTGCCCCGCATTGCGCACGCGTACAGCGTCGCATGTGGCACTTGGTGCTCGCCGACGCGTGAATGGGTCGTCTGATCGTCCTGCCATGCTCGCCTGTCTACATGTCGCGTTACACGCTGCTCGACGCGTCGACTCGCGTCACGCAGCCCTCGTCCCTCCGTTTAGCACACGCGCGTTCCTAGCCAGTCCTCTAGTCCTCTGGTGCCACAGTCTCCGCTAACGCCAGGATTATCCCGAAAAAGCTCGTCAAGGACCCAGCGACGATTATGGACGAGATCAACGTCCTCCAGGACCTAGACCACCCGCACATTGTGCATGTGTGGGACAACTTTGAGTCGCGCGACAAGTACTATATCGCGTTTGAGCTCGCGATCGGTGGCGAGCTCTTTGACCGTATTACGGAGCGCGGGCGGTTTACGGAAAAGGACGCGGCGGGGTGTATTCGGTGAGTCCTGCGTTGGGGGTTGCGAAAGTCGCGGGTTGGGGGTTCAGAATCGTGCAGATCTTTATTCTCTGCCACGGATGACTGGCCTCGCTCCTCACGCTGGACGCCGGGAAGCATAGCCGCAGCCGTTGCTCGTGGCACTATACTAGCTATTCTGAATCGAACGCGGCTAACTCCCAGCGAGGTCCTCGAGGCGACAGTCTACCTGCACGAGAACAACGTAGTCCACCGTGACATCAAACCCGAGAACATCCTCTACAAGACACGCGACCCCAAGTCGCCCATTGTCATTGCCGACTTTGGCATTGCGCGCCACCTCCAGCCCAACGAAGAGGTCACGTCCATGGCCGGGTCGTTTGGCTATGCCGCGCCAGAAGTCCTCCTTGGCAAGCCGCACGGGTTCAAGGTTGACGTTTGGAGCATTGGGTGAGTGTGTAAGCCACCCGGGGTTGTGGCGGACGTGATCAGGTGGCGGATGTGGTCTTCGGTGTCACTCGTACTGGTTCTTCTCACTTTGCACGCACTGACCCCAGTGTCATTGCGTACACACTGCTGTGCGGCTACTCGCCCTTCCGCTCCGACGACAAGAACGAGCTTATCCGCGAAACAACCCGCGGGCGCGTCACCTTCCACGAGCGTTTCTGGAAGCACGTCTCAGACACTGGTGAGTGGCTGAATCGCCTGATCCGAGCTCATGCCAGGCCGCGATTTTATCAAGACACTGCTCGTCGTCGACCCAAACAACCGCGTCACGGCCGCAGAGGCCCTCAAGCATCCTGTGAGTTGCGCTCCTACCTCAACGCCACTCTAGCACCACACTCGCGCTACACCTCCAGACACCCCCCCCCCCCCCCCCGCTGACGCGCAGTGGATGAGCTGCCTCTCAGGCGACGACTACGACCTGGCGCCCAGCATCCGCGAAAACTTCAACCCGCGCAAAAAGTGGGCCTCGGCCATCCGCGCCGTACAGGCCACCAACCGCCTGCGGGCCGCGGGCATCCGCGCCGCCGAGCCGCTCGACACCGACTCGTCGTCCGAGGAGGACGAGGCCCAGTCGAGCGACGACGGCTTCCACACTGCCGAAGAGGACGAGGGGGCGCGCAAGCCAAAGATTTCCGCCACAAGTCGTGCAAAGGAAATGCCGGGTGAATTTGCCCCGGGCCCCGTTGGGATCGAGGACGAGGTGGAGAAGCTCAAGGTCTAGCGGCGGACGAGCGCCAGTGAGCTGCGCTCTGGGAGCGGACGTGATCAGGTGTTATCTGCCACGGGAAAGAGCGTTGTCAAAGGCTTCGCATGTTAAAGACATCGCGTGAGCGATTCCGAGATACCTTAGCCGTGTATAGAGACGGCGAGTCTGTACAGTACACGATTAGTCTTAACGCGCGGGATGAATAGACTGGATGTCGGATGTCCGCCGCGTAGCCGCACCGTACCGCGCGCTCGCGAGTGCTTCACCCCAGCCACATGCTAATCTTGCATGGCTATAGTCTACTGGCTGGTAAGCTTGGAGAGGGCGGAGGCGACGTCCTGCGCCGACAGGTCGTCGAGGGGAGCCTGTTGCTCGACACCGCGTTCTGGGGTTAGCTTTGGGGA
Source organism: Pascua sp. PH4015B (assembly GCA_025502685.1). Classification (NCBI taxonomy): domain Eukaryota; kingdom Fungi; phylum Basidiomycota; class Tremellomycetes; order Trichosporonales; family Trichosporonaceae; genus Pascua; species Pascua sp. PH4015B. Next base: position 13,258 of record JAMFRD010000048.1, on the reverse strand, counting down.
GTAAGAGTGGGGTTGTCAGGAAGTGGTAGATGGTGGTGGACGTGATTGAGCATGGCGCCGTGTGACGCCTGGCGTCCATGAGATGGCCACAGTGGTGACCTTGGACATCGCTTGTCGGGGAAGGCGCGGTCGCACTTCTCCCCGCCAGACACAACCAGGATTTCCCCAGCGAACCCCCTCCCGTCCCGCTTCTCGCACGAGTTCCAGAACCACCACTCTGGCCCTCTTCTCCTTTGCCCGATTCCGCCAGAGTCCCATCCAGACCATGGTCCCCTCACGACTCAGCAGCACACCAACCCCACCCCCGACACTGCACACCAGCCGCCCCCAACCCTGCACGGCACGACCAACACCGACCCCCACTGCACACCCGCACCAACCCCAACCCCAACTCCACAGCACACCCGCACCCAACTCTCCACGCACCAAAACGGACAAACGCGCGGGGCGAGACACCCTGCGCCTCGCGGATGAGGACCTTGAGGTCTGGGTTGGCCTGCTTCAGGTCGGCGTACGAGGCCTTGATGAATTGCCTGGGGTTAGTGGGAACAGCGGGGGAAGTGGGGCTAAGGTGGAGAGGTGGAGACGCGAGGCGAGGACTCGAGGACTCGAGGCGGGGACACGAGCGGTGACGGGCGGTGTCGAGCCGTGACGAAGGGCCCAGCCCGAGCAGCCGAGGTACGAGACAGTGCCGACACGACAGAGCAGGTAGTTAGACCGCGCGTCGAGGACGTCCACGGCCAGTATCAGGAATCAGGTCGCAAAGTCGATATCCACGACAGGCGAGCGCCGCGCGACCTGACCACCCCGCAGCTCGACGTCATGGCCCCATTCGCGTGCCGGCGTCCACAGTCGCGTCCCGCTCGGGCTGTCGTATGGCGAATCGGCCCGTCCGCGTCGTTCCCACCTCCGTCGTCGCCTGCGTCTAGGTTCGCTCCTGTTGTTCGTCCTCGTCGGTTCCCCGCCATGTCCGTTGTCGTCGCTCGAGCTCCCCTAGTCGGCATCCTCCGCGTCTCCGCTTCCTCTTTCCTCGCACACTCGCGTCCCCGGGACCACTCTCGACTCACCGGACACCAGCAGACGCAGGCGATGTCTGGCACAGGTGGAGGCGGAGCTCCTTGACGGCCTTTGGGAGCTGCTGCTTGAGCGACATGGCGGGTGGTGGTGCAGTGGTTGTGTGGTTTGCGATCCGACTTGTCTGAGTGGTCGCCACAAGACGGGGCCGTCTCCGAGGCGAGCAGGGGCGGAAGCAGATGCCGAGGGAAGGGAGGTGCGGGATCAAATTGAGATAGGGTCGCGTGGTTGTCGCGTGGAGTATGTGCCACTTATCGGGAACATTGGCGAAATGCCGCTTGGCCGAGCTGGCGTTGGATTTGTGTCAGATCGCGGTGTGACTGGTCAATGCGCCGAAATGTGGGATAAATAACGCGAAAAGAGGGGATTTAATGGGCTTCGAAACTGGGAAATGCGGGGTCGGTGTGGGGAAACCTCGAATTGGGACACACGCGGGTGCAAGCTTGCCAGTGGCCTAGTGGAAAACTTGACGACGCTTCTCTCTCTCTCTCCATCTCTCATCCTTCAACACATAGTAAAAATGGGCGAACCTCTGGCGTTCAAGGGCTCTCTTGCCGGCCACTCGGGCTGGGTCACCGCTATCGCGACCTCGTCCGAGAACCCGGACATGATCCTCACTGCCTCGCGTGGTGAGTACAGCGAACGTGCTCGGAGAGCTCGGAGCTGGGCTGGGAGCTGCAGGCTGCCCAGACCTGGGCTCGAGGCAACGACGAACACAAAAGGAACAAGCGCTAATACTTTTAGACAAGACGATCATTGTCTGGCAGCTCACCCGCGACGAGTCGTCGTTTGGCTTCCCCAAGAAGATCCTCCACGGCCACAACCACTTTGTGTCGGACGTCGTGATCTCGTCGGACGGCCAGTTCGCCCTCTCGTCGTCGTGGGACAAGACCCTGCGTCTCTGGGACCTCAACACCGGCCTCACCACCCGCAAGTTTGTGGGCCACACCGGCGACGTTCTTTCGTGAGTAAAAGTCAAGGGGTGTGGGGATGGCGAGGAAGGGATGCCATTGGTCGGGTGAAAATTCCACCACGGTATCCTACCTCACACGCCCCATCCTCCAAGCTCTTCTTCACCCACTAACCAACCACCAGGGTCTCGTTCTCGGCCGACAACCGCCAGATCGTCTCGGCGTCGCGTGACCGCACGATCAAGCTCTGGAACACCCTTGGCGAGTGCAAGTTCAACATTGTTGACGACGGCCACACCGAGTGGGTCTCGTGCGTCCGCTTCTCGCCCAACCCCGTCATCCCCGTCATTGTCTCGGCCGGCTGGGACAAGGTCGTCAAGGTGAGTTGCCCTGGTGCCTCTGTGTGGGCGGAAGTGATGTTATCTTTTATATTTGCTACTTCAGAGGGCGTGAGGCCCAATGAGACAAACCATCCACCAAGATCTCTGATCCGTCCCCACACATGCTTGAAACTGTTACCCGTTTTTTTTAGAACAGGCGCTGACAGAATCCAGGTCTGGGAGCTCTCCAAGTGCAAGCTCAAGACCAACCACTACGGCCACACCGGCTACATCAACACGCTCGCGGTCTCGCCCGACGGCTCGCTCGCCGCCTCGGGCGGCAAGGACGGCATCACCATGCTCTGGGACCTGAACGAGGGCAAGCACCTCTACTCGCTCGAGGCCGGCGACATTGTCAACGCCCTCGTCTTCTCGCCCAACCGCTACTGGCTCTGCGCCGCCACCGCCTCGTCGATCAAGATCTTCGACCTCGAGTCCAAGTCGATCGTCGACGACCTCAAGCCCGACTTCAACGACCTCTCGGACAAGGCCCGCAAGCCAGAGTGCACCTCGCTCGCCTGGTCGGCCGACGGCCAGACCCTCTTTGCCGGCTTCTCGGACAACCTCGTCCGTGTCTGGACCGTCAACGTCTAAGCCGTTACTGTATTGTATATGCAGGGATTGGGATAGAGAGAGAGAGAAGTTGGGCAGTTGTCGCATGTAGCATCTTGGATCGCAGCAGACGGACGCGAGCAGTGATACTGGGAGCACACTGGAGCTGGAGGGTTGCACAGAGTCATTGCAAAGAGTCTACCACGGCTGGGCAGCTGAGTGGGAGGATGATGGTGCTAGTGGCGTCCAGTGCCGTAGTGCCACACAATTGTTACCTGCCGAAGCCATCGCCAAGTGGGTCGTGGGACAGCTTCTGTGGCTTGGCTTGCTGTTACCCACGCACACCCGCGGTTATACGGTACGCACGTTAGTGTGCCAGCAGACGCGAGCAAGTACGCCTACATTCGCATCATGGACACTGTTGGCCCCCCTGTCGTGTTGACCCAACCTTGCAAACAAACTGCCCAACACCACCCCGCGCCACTCCCAACACATCTCATAAGTCATGGAATTATACGCCTCTACAAGTCATACTCGTCCGAGTCCGAGTCGTCGCGCTTGCGCTGGATCTAAACGTCAGTGAGAACCAGAACAAGCACCAGTGTCCGGTGCCGGCTTACAATGATGCCGCCGCCGAGGGTGCGTGTGCGGGCCGACGTGGGCTGGGTCGGTTTCGGGGGCGGGTTGGGGTTGGAGACCTGTTGTCAGTGTTTGTTTAGGAAGGGGTTTGTCAGGGTGCAGGTGAGGGGGTATGGGAGGTGGTTCAGACATATTGATGCTGGGGAGAGCACAGTGGAGTCACTGTCCGGCCATTCTATATGTCATCGGCGCAGCTGCGAGCGCAGACGCCAGGGTAGGGTTGGGCGTACCGACGCTCATGGGCTCATCTCCCCAGAATTCCCATTCCCTTGCAACTCTTGCCCGCCACGACACCCCGCACACTCTGCTCCCATCTCTCTACACCCACTCCCTTCGCCCCCTCCCCGTCCCCGGTCCCCACACCCATGCCATCTCACACCCACTCCACCCCACCTCCACTCACCTGCTCGAGGAGGCCCTTGAGCGCCTCGTCCGTGACCTTGCCGCGGACCTGACCCTGCTGGCCCATGCGCACGAGCAGGTCCTCGACCTGGCGCGCGAGCTGCGGGCGCGTGAGGGATATCCGTGCGACTGGGGGTTAGTGCTTGAAACGTGGCGGGGGTGGGCCCGGAGTGGTCGGGGAGGAAGGTCGGAGATGTGAGGGAGACAAATGGTCGTTGGCGAGAGCAAGGCGTCGCGGGGGGTAGGGAGTGATCGACCGCTGGTCCGCTCGCCCGCTCGCCAGCGACACCTAGCATGCCCGAACAGCGTCGGGCACTCCCCGTTGCTGATGCACGCGAGATCTACGGCCATGCTTCGCACGCCGTTCAATTGTCAGGTCGGCACCTGGCCTGCTTCCAACGACGTCCGCGTCGGGACCGGGTGCTCTGCTACTCCCCGACTACCAACCACCCGAGCGCCGGAAATGCTCGAGATCAACGCTGGCCATGCTTCGCACGCGGTTTCGTTCCAGGTCCGCGCTTGGCCCGCTTCGCAGTGTCGGGACTCGGGTCTCGGGACGATGGCCGTCCCCAGTTCCCTCCCCTCCCCGACTGCCGACTGCCGACTACCAACAATTCCAGCACCGAGCTCGACCCTGATACCGACACCAACACCGACACCAAACACCACCCCCCTCCCCCCGCAGTGCCCGACTCCACCACCCCGGACCCCGGCTCCACTCACGACGTTCCCGAGCCTCGGGCTCGAGCATGGCCTGGATCATGGTGCGCTTCATCTCCTCCTGCTGGGCCTGGCGCTGGGCGCGCTCGGGGTCGTCCTGCTGGCCCTGCCCGTTCTTGGGCGGGGACGCGGGGCGCATGCCGGCGGGCAGTTGGAAGGACATGTTGGGTAGGTGATGGGGTGCCGGTGGCAGTGGCGATGATGAGATGGTCAGGTGGCAGGTGGATGGTGGAATCTGGTGGACACTACCTCATCGGCCTCATCATCAGCTGGAATGTGAACCCAAACCAACGCACACGTCATTAATATGCCATGCTTATCAGTTTAGGTTGGAGACCCCGGATTGGGAGGGAAAGTGCACGTGACCTGTTGTGGAACAATGACGCTCGCTGGGTGCGTGGTGGTGGTGGTTTGGCGAATCGAACATTGAGGCGTAGACCACGATCACGACGCCATCCGACATTCAACTCCTCCTCATTGATCCGACTCGACGTGTTCCGTCACCTTTCCACCGCCCCCTCACATCTCCCCTGCACCATGGACGCGGATACCCAGCCCCCGCGTGAGCGCGGCGCGATCGAGGAGCTCGTCGCGAAGCGGATCCGCCCGCTCAAGAAGAAGATTGTGAGCCGCCCCCCCCCCAACTCGGTATCTGACCGTCAGCAACGACTGCGCAACTATGCGGCGCAGGACGACTCTGCGCTGAATGTGGACCAGCGCGCGGCGCTCGCGACGCTCCCTCAGCTCGAGGTGGCGGCGCGCGAGCTCGACGACCTCGCCAAGCAGGTCGAGGAGGCCGAGCTCGTCGCGGCCGCGCGCCAGCGCGAGCTCCGCGAGGCCGCCGAGCGCGAGCATGCCCAAGCCCTCGCGGAGCGCATGGCAGAGTTTCACCAGCAGCTCGGCGCAAAGCTCGGCGGGTTCCTCAGCCTCCACGCCCTCCTCCACCCGGCCCGCCCGAGCGACACGGAAAACCTCACGTTTGCGCCCCTCATCCTCCCGCTCCGCCTCCAGGATGAGGTGCTCGCGACTGACATTCTCCGCGTCGCACGCATGTACGAGGACCTCGTGTCGGGCTCGGAGAACGCGGGCAGCGTGCTCGCCGGTCTCGTCGCGGGCCCCCGCGAAGAGGACGAGGAAGGTGGGTGTTGCAGAAGGGGTGGCGTTGGCGTGGCCGTGGACCTCACCTTCCATTCTGCGGCTTAGCTTTCTGTCTGGCACGTCTGTTTGTGACCACAGCAACTCCCCCAACATTATCAAACCCATACTAACCCCCAGACTACCGCGTCCACCACCTCCTAACCCTCCTGTCGCACCCCGAGCCCGAGCCCGAGACCTCGGCCGAGGACAACGACACGGCAAGCAACGCCGCCCAGCCGCCCATGTCGGTGCGCGACTCGGATGCCGGGTACACGACCCCGGGCGTCGAGAGCGAGGACGCCGATACGGACACGGACACGTACCCGCCCGACAATGACCCGCTCGCCACGCCGGTCGCGACGATGCGCACGTTTGACGACGCGGCCGCGGCTAATATGGCCGGCACGACGCGCGGCGTCGCCCTCAACTTTTTGCAGGAGGACGAGCTCGCGGCCGACGCCGACACAATCGTCATTGAGACCAGCGTCGAGCAGACGTACGAGGTCATTGAGCCCCCCTCGGCCCTGGTGCGTACCACCCGTAACCCCTTGTCGTAATAGTTGGGACCGTCCACCCTCCCCCGCCTTAGTTCTAACCAGCAGGCATCGTCCGCCGAGTCGGTCGCGGCCGACACCCCCTCGTCGATGGACTGGACGGCCGACGACGACGCGACCGACGACGTCGCCGCGGCTCTCCTCGAGGCGGCGCTCACGCCCGGCGCTACCCCCGGCGCAGCCACCCCCGACGTCGTCGCCGTCACCGTTGCCGTCGAGGCAGTCACTGTCGACAGCAGCGGGGCCGGCACACCTGCCGAGCCCGCATCCGACGCCGGCGAGACGTTAGACTCGGACAAGCCCCAGCGCCAGCGCAAGCCCCGCAAGCCCCGCAACCGCAACGGCGACAAGAAGGACGCCGCGCCGGCTCAGACCCAGTCCCAAGGCCAGTCCCAGAACCAGCCCCAGGCCCAGGGCCAGGGCCAGAACCAGACCCAGGCGCCGGGCAAGGGCAAGCCGCGCCAGACGGACGACGACGGGTTCGAGGTCAAGGTCGCGCGCCGCGCGAGCGCGCAGCGCGGCCGTGGCGGGCGTGGGCGCGGTGGTGGCCGTGGCGGTGCGCGTGAGTTACCCGCGAGAGCCGCGTTCGGTGCTCAACGTGTATGTACTGATGCCCAGCGCGCGAGGGCCAGCGTCCCAAGGACGGCCAAGGCCAGCAGGGCGCACAGCAGGGGCAGGGGCCGAAGCGGACCGGCGCCGGCGGGGGCGGCGGCCAAAAGGCCAAGGAGGCAAAGCCCAAACCGAGCATCTACAAGACGACGCAGCCGGCGGCGCCTGCGTCGGCGCCCATTTTCTGAGCGATAGACCATGAGTCGGACGTAAGCTGGGGGAGGGGGGAGGTATGGTGATGGCGCGTGGGGAGTCGCGAGGGTGAAGACGAAGAGAGAGCAGACACGGAGATAGTAACAGACAACAGACAGTGCTTGGCCTTGAAGAAGACATCATGCATGACTACATACAACTGTACAGGACATGGTTGGGGCATCAAGGGACATGAACGGGGATGGGAGACTGCGACGGGGGAGGGATGAGGGACGGGACGGGGGACTCCGAGCTGTGTTTATATCCAGTCAGACTGTGGTGATGATGTGCTCATTCGTCGCGGATGAGGAGGTTGGCCATGGCGTCCGCTAAGCCGCCGGGGGTGTATGGAACGGGCGTCGGTTTCGGCGCGGGCGAGCACGGCAGAGAGTGGCCCCCATCGGTGAGGATGGGGGGCTCGGCCACGGCAGGAGCGGCGGGCACTTCTCCTGACACCGTGGCGGTGTGGGGGGACAGCACGGCGGTCTGCACCTGGTTGTCGCTGTTCGCCTCGGGAGCAGGCACCTCTGCGAGGACGTCCAAGTCGAGGTCGAGTTCGGGATAGTCGAGGTCGATGGGAGCGGGCACGGGCGATACAGGAGCGCGGCGGGAGGTGGTCCCCGGCGGAGTGGAGCGGGGGCGCAGCGCGAGGGAGGTGGGACGCAGGCTCGACGCGGTCGTGGGGCGTGGGGCGGCACTTGGGGGTCGGGATGCGCTGGGTGGGCGGGATGGCACGCTCGGGGGGCGCATCTGCCCCGGCTTGGGTGTGGGCGTGGGCCGCGTCGACGACGCCGAGGGGGCGCGGGGGAGGGGAGGACGTGACGTCTGTGGTGCGGGTGCGCGGATGGTGATGCGAGGGGGTCGGGTCGTTCCTGCGGCCGTGGCTGGGCGCGTGGCTGTGGCCGTTGTTGGGCGGGAGGTAGCGGCTGTTGAACGGGAGGTAGCGGTGGCTGGACGAGAGGCCATGGCTGTGGCGGGACGCGAAGTGGCTGTCCCCGGACGCGTAACCCCACGACCGAGGGCCTTGCCCGCGGGGACAACCTTCGCCTTTGCCGCTGCTGGCTTTGCCTTTCGGCGGAACAGGGGGTCCTCGAGCTCGTCGTCATCGCACAGCTTAATGTGCGGCACGTCGACGTCGTCAAACGGCTCCGGTGGCGGGGGGGCCGCATGGACAATGAGCGGGCGCATGTGCCCGATAATCTGCATCGTCACGACGGGGTCTGGGATCTCGCCTGCCCATTCGGGGACGTAGGGCGGGTCCACGGCGGTGGGGAGCGCGAGCTCATCGGCGCCATCGTACTCGTGCTGCTGCTGGGGCTCGGGCTCGACGTCGGCCTCGAGGATCGAGTCGAGGCTCACCTCTTCCTCCCACTTGGGCGGCGAGTGCAAGCTATGGCTGTTGTTGTGCTCGAGCGACGCGCGCGAGCGCCGCCGCGTCCGCTGTGCCGAGGGAAGGGGGGCGGGGGAGGGATCGGCGCGGCGCGCGGCCGGGGCGGGGGTGCGTAGGGGGTGTCGCGGACCCGGGGTCTTGGCTCGTGGTGCGGCCGGCTTGGATGAGGTTTGGAACAGCCGCTTGGGTTCTGGGGTTAGTCGGAGGCGAGTATAGGACAAGTGACACTTGGAGATGGCAGAGTACCCATGCCTGCTGCTACGAAGAGTGAACGCAGTAGTAGCAGCGGCGAATACATTGTGCTCTCCGCCACCCCGACTCACTGATATCATCGCCCGGCTTCTCATCCGGCGCCCGGTTCATATTCCGGTCGACCGTCTTCGCGCCGAGCGCGCGCCCGAGCGTGCTCGGCCCACCCGGCTTGCCGAGTCCCAAACGTACAGGCGTCTTGGACGGGAGCGCGCCGGCATTCTCCTTGTCGCCCGCGCGCAGGCGGCGCGACGTGCCCGGCGCGCCACCGAACGTGCGGTGGATATGGTGCGACTGCGGCGCGAACATGCCGCTGGCGTCGGGGAGGGTGAACAGGCAGGGGCGGTGGGAGCTGGAGTGGGGGTGGATACAGGCAAGGGCGTTGGGGGCGGAGAGGAACAGGGATGTTGGGAGGGGTCGCACAGTGGAGAGTCGAGTCGAGAGGTGGTGCGAGTTGCAACCATTGCTCATGGGTTGCATGGGTTGTTGTGATGCCTGGGAAAGAAAGCATCCGCGCCTTGCGTGGTCAAGAGTGCCACAACCACGTGTCGCAATATCCCCGTGCCAAAATGGCCGAACACGCCTCTGTGCGTCGTCGTGCCCCTTCGAAATCGCTTGCCAGCATTCTGCCCCCGTACCCGCCCCGCCGACGCCTGCCTGCCTGCCTGCCTGCCCTGTCCGCTGCATTGCCTGCCTGCACGCTGCCCGCGACCAACTCGCCAACAGCAGCGACCTCACCACCACACCCTCCTCACTCGTCCTACCATCACCAAAACGGGCTCAGGTGCGTACAAACCACGTCCGCTGCCCGCGCGGACCGCGCTCGCCGGCGGGTGTGGACTATTGTATTGGTCCAAGAGCTGACGGTTGTGCTTTTACTTTCGCCGAAACTCGTCGCTTTCGTCTCGTTCCCCCGCGTCTTTGTTTCGACCGATTTCCCTCGGACCGACGCTCTCGTGCTCGTCCTCGCGCTCGCCGTCATGCTGCTGCATTTTGTGTGCCCCGCGATGCTCCCGACTCGGATACGCGGACTGTGACGTCGTGCCTTTACTTTGTTCATTTCTGTGACTCGCGTTATCCTCGCCTGCCTGGCCCACGACATTCTTCTCACCCCCCACACGACCACAACGCCGACGGCATTTTCCCACTGCTCGCTCCTGCACATTCCCAACAGCCGCCAACATCAGCATGGACAAGGAGAAGCTCGCAAAGCTCCAGCAGCAGGTCCGCATTGGTGCGTACCAGTCTACCACTGTACCAGTGGCAGGGGTGGAGGCTGAGGCTTGCTCTGAGCGACCCGGAGGTCACGGGCGTCATGGCAGTCTGTGCGTGCGAGGCACACGCGCGCGTCCAGACTGAAGAGTCTCTACCCCTGCCTCGGATATGGCTTCTTGTTGATCGATGCTGACCGTGTCTCTCACTTTTTTCGCTCCTCTTTGCTGTCACGCTGCACTATTTCATTGCCCACCGCACCAAATGGCTTCTGTTCGCCTTCCGTCTGTATCTGGCCGACCTGATCTGTATCAAACCAAATCGACCCAAATCGACCATGTTGTGCCTCACATCCTCGTGCTCTCAACCCTCATCCACGCTTAATCACGTTCCCCACACAGGCGGCAAGGGCACGCCCCGCCGCAAGCAGGTCAAGAAGAGCGTGACCGCTTCGCAGGGCGACGACCGCAAGCTCCAGGCTGCGCTCAAGAAGCTCGGCGTCCAGCCCATCACCGGTGTTGAGGAGGTCAACATGTTCCAGGAGGACGGCAACGTTCTTCACTTTGGTGCCCCCAAGGGTGAGTTGTGCCAACCCCCAAACGGCCTCCACGTTGTCATTTTCACCACCACCATACTCACACCCAGTCTCGGTCCACGCTGCGCTCCCCTCGAACACGCTCGCGATCTACGGCCGTGGCCAGACCAAGGAGCTCACCGAGCTCGTCCCCGGTATCCTCAACCAGCTCGGCCCCGACTCGCTCGCCAACCTCCGCCGTCTGGCCGAGTCGTACCAGTCGATGACTGCGCGCCAGGCCGCCGCCGGTGGCGAGACAAAGGAGGGCGAGGTCGGCGACGACGACGAGATCCCCGACCTGGTTGAGAACTTTGACGAGGCCGACAAGAAGGCTGCCGACCTCGAGCAGCTCGAGTAGACGGCGCATTGTACTACGTATGAAGCCGTGGTGACGCAGCGGGACGTGTGGGAGACGGAGGGGGTGCGCGGGTGCGCGGGTGGAAACAGGCGAGGGTGCAGTCAGACATGGGTACGGGGCTGTTATCTGTTAGTGAGGCAGTTGGGCAGTTGGTCGGTTGTTCAGTTGGAGTTGTGCAGTTGCACAGCTGAGCAGTCGGGCAGTTGGCGTTGGGCAGTTGGGCAGTTGGGTCGATATTCCCATAAACAGTGGCCAAAAGAAGTGCACCACAACAAGGCATACATTCGGCTGCTAATGCCAACATCGGGTTCGGCGGTCGAGGCCAGTGCCCACAGTGACTAACCCGTATGTATGAGGTTTTGGGTCTCCATATCTTCCGCCAGCTTGTGCCAGCAACTGAAGCCATCTTCAACTTGGACCAGCGATGAACCATACAAATGGTTTCCGAAAGCGGCTGTTTGCTCTGCTCGCAACAAGTCGGGCTGGTCGACCCGTGGCAATACAGTTCAAACCACCGATAAGACATGTCATTTGCCAGGCTGTATGCGAGGGGTCCTTGGACCCGCCAACGGGCTAGGAGGGTATCTCTACCCATGACGACTCGTAAGACTCTACGAATCTCGTTCTACCTCCAACGCTCTGCCTGTTCTCCTGGTCTCCCCACCGTAGCAGCGAAATCAAGGCAACCCAAGCAGCGGCTCGTCGGATCGCTGTGGCTGGCTCTGCTGCCGATTTTGCTCGCTCTGCTACCCTCGTGACATTGACCTCGGCCATGTAATCCGTTTTCTCTAGCGCCAGCCAAATCGCCCAACCAGCCCCAGCCCACAGCCCACAGCCCCATGCCGGTCGCAGCAAAAACCAACCTATGCAAATAATACAACAGCTACTTCTTCTTCCCCCCCTCGCGCTCCAGTTCGCGCTCCGCCTCACGCTTCGCCTTCATCTCGCGATAGAGCCCGACCACCCTGACCCTCTCCTCCTCGAGGATGCGCTTTTGGGCGGCGGACAGGGGCGTGCGTCCGGTCGCGCCCCACGCGCTCGTCGTGTCCGTCTTGGCGACGCGGATGCGGGGGAGCTGGGGCGGCGCCTCGGCGACGTCGTTGAGGCGTCTCCGGACTGGGGCCGTGGCAAACTCTTTAATCGGCGCCGGCGGTGCCTCATCGCGGTCACTGTCAGCCTCGGCCTCGGCGTCGAGTTTTCCCTGGGCCCTTGCAATACGCGCCTTCTTCTCCTCGGCGGCCGCGCGCTTCCGCTGCCCCTTGGCCGCCTCGGCCGACTTGATCGCCGCGCCCACCCCGGGGCGGAGGAGCGCCTCGATGCGCCGGTTGTACTCGCCCAGCGACTCGTGCTGCCCGATGCGCGGGAGGGCCTTGCCGTCGGCTGTCTTGAGGGCTTTCTTTCCCCCGGGGGCGTCGTCCTCGCGCGCGCGCTTCTTCCCCTTGGACTTGGCCTCACCCTTGCCCTCCGCCGTGTTGTCGCCCTTGCCCTTGCCCTTTCCCTTGCCCGGAGGAGGTCCCCGCCGCTCGCCCGTGTCCTCAGAATTCGTACGCCCCGACGCCCGGAACGACGCCTGCACCTTGGCCGCGTTGAAGATGCGCATCGCGCCCCGCGGCGTGTCGTCGTCCCGCGCAGACGGCGGCAGGTTGTACCCCCTGCTCGTCAGCTGGTTCATGGGAGTGCTAGCAGACGCACTTGCTGGCACGGTCGGCCTCGCGGACCGAGCGTTTTGAGCCTGCCGTCAGCTTATCTCCCTCTCGTTGTAGCTGGACGTACGTTTGTGCGGCATGTCGAGCGCTTGACCCGTGCTGTTAACGTAGTTGGCAGGTTAGACGGTGAGCAGCTCGGCAACTCGCACGATCGCTTGAGCACTCTGGGTGGCAACTCTAGAAATCGCGGGAGAAAATACGCATAAACATGCCAAAATATTCACCCCGGTGGAGGTGCTCCATGTGTCCAAAAGTTGACACCTGCCTGCCCAAAGCTCATGACGACAATCTACAACGTATACAACACCATAAACTACCAACAAACCCTCCCAAACACGCGCCATGTTCAAGTTTGGCTTTGACATTGTGCGTTTGTCTAGCGGCACGCGCTGACATGCAGGAGGATGAGGACGACGAGCTCGTGATCCCCGGCGTGGCCGACGCGGGCAATGAGGCGGGACCCAGTGTGCCGACGGAGGAACGCGCGCCGGCGCAGCCGTGTCATGCCATCTCGCTCAATGACTTGGTACGTCCGCAAGCTTTCCACTTGGAGTCATTGGGTCGCACACCTATCTTCTCTACCACTCCCCTACTCGCAA